>JBBPBX010014361.1:36820-51018 GCA_038048925.1 Garcialebias charrua
TTTCTACGTGGTGCCCATAGGTTGCACCCGCCGAAGGTTACTCGAGCGCCAAGTTGGGACCTGCCCTTTGTTCTCGAAGCTCTGTGCCATCTTCCATTTGAGCCCTTGACGCAAGTAGATCTGAAGTGGCTTTCATGCAAGATGGCCTTTCTGCTGGCTATTGCCTCAGCAAAGAGGGTTGGTGAGTTGCACGCCTTTTCAGTCAGCCCCTCATGTCTCAGGTGGGGCCCTGAGGGCTCTGGTGTTACCTTGTGGCCAAACATTGCCTTTGTACCAAAGGTCTTATCCCACTCTCACCGTAACCATTCATTCAACCTTTATTTAGTCAGGTAAATCTTTTGAACCTCATGGGCTCATTTACGAAAGCGACCTGCTAAAACTAAAGAACAATGAACAGCAGTGGTAGAATTTCCTTAAACAATAAACAATAAACAAACAAACAATAAACAATAGAAAACAAAAGAGAGAAAAAAAACAAAAAAAGAAAGTTTTTTTTTTTTTTTTTTAACAAAGTATCAAAAAACTAGCAAAACATTATAAGGTAGACGTATAAAATCAAAGACAGGAACAAATCTGCATTGGTTTTTGCCAGGATTCCAACAGATTCTGAAAACCATTTAGAGAAGTCAAGGTCGAGAGCTTCAGATCTTTTTGTAAGATATTCCATGAAGCAGGAGCGGAGTAGGAGAAGGCCCTTTTTCCAAGTTCAGTCCTCACTGATGGAACACTGCAGGTAATCATGTCCTAAGAGCGCACACTGTAGCTGCAGCTGCCAACCGTTGAGGCTGGCACGTTTTCAACTTACGCCTGGAGAGGGGTCTGGATTGCTGTGCCCAGTGAGTGCACTGGAGAAGTACGTTGCTGCTGCTATATGGCACTCAGCCCAGTTGTTTGTGTGTTACGGGGCCTTAGGCTGGGCTACCCTCTTTCCAAGCAGTGCCTCTCCCATTGGATCGTGGACGTCATCTGCCACGCCTATGCTTGCCAGTCGTCGTGAGGGCTCACTCTACCAGGAGCATTTCTGCTTCCTGGGCTGCCTTGAGAGGGGTCTCACTGGAAGCAATATGTGCTGTTGCATCATGGGCTTCCCCAAGCATGTTCACCAGATTCTACAGGGTTAACGTGGTCATCCCTCATCCCTTGGGCCAGGCACTTCTGCAAGGGTCCCTTGGGCTTCCTCAGTGAGGTATGTGCTCAGGATTCCTTGTGACATCGTTGATACTAGTCATTTAATGCTTTCAGCACCACCCTCTGGCGGTCCGGAGGGATGAAATAGGAAAAAAGTTACGAATGTAACTACGGTTCTATGAATCCCGGATGACCGCCAGAGCTTCTCTGTCACTTAGAATCCTTGCTTTACGCGAGAAGATTCTGTAGGACTGAATTAACGGATAACACTAGGCTGTGTAGCCTCTTGATTGCTTATCCGGTCACACCTATGTGACGTTGCTGATATAATTACTCGAACAGCGCATGCACAAAGGAAATATTCAGTTCTTTCAGCACCGCCCTCTGGTGGTCATCTGGGATTCATAGAACTGTAGTTACATTCGTAACTTTCGTTTTCATCAAATTTAATTACTCAAAGCTTTGGAGAAGCGTCAGATGTGCAGAGAGTCAGAACATTACAGTTACAGATCTTACACATGCCTTGTCCTGTCTGAGTCTCTTGACATGTTCTGACTTCCTGAAATGAAACGGTTTTATTCTGTTCAGTGCCCTGAGATGACTTCGGTTGTGACTTGGTGCTGTATAAATAAACTGAATTGAATAGCATATTGAAACTCATCAAGGGGGGACTCCCACCCAGCCCTCCACGTTGAACTGAGGCGGCTAACAGAAAACATCCTGAGCGTCCTTACAGGGCGGGGGTGGTGGGGAGACAAACTGGCACCATCATTCCACAGTCAGTGATACCAAAGCATGATATCTTTCACAATGACCTTAAAGGAATAAAAGCATTTTAAAGGTTATTAATATGATAATATTGAATGTATCAGGAAGCAGATCAATAAATATTTCCTTCACACCCTCTCCCATCTTTTAGAATGGTTCTTATTTTGAGTGCTTATCATCCTCCACTATATGTTCTCTGCCAGCTCCTTGTTGTCCTTGTTGTTTCACTTCTAACTCGTTTGGCATCTCCTCCTGGAGGGCTTGATGTTGGGAGGATCACACACTGCGTTCTCTTAATTTGTGTGTTTGTGCACAATCTGTGCCCTCCTGTGGTTCACAGCAGGACAAGGAGTGGATATTTACAGCATAATTTGATAATGTGTGTATTTCTTTACCATAATGATGCAATATTGCTAATTGTGCAGCTAAAAAGCATGCAGGCTAATTTGAAAAATAGTATGATGATTATCACACTCCTGTCCTCTGACTCTCTGGAAATACATGTGTGTCTCACATGACTGCTGGTGTGACGGCAGCTTGGTAACGGATGCCAAAGCAGGATGCAGATCTTTAAATGCAAGGGTGAAATTTTTAATTTGATTGTCTGGTATAAGGAAGTGTGTTTATAATAATAGGGGACGATTCTAAGCACTGTAGTGTTTGTGTGTGTGTTTCTGCAGGTATTCCCTTCATTTCTTGATACAGAGCGGCCTGTCCTATGGGGTGATGATTTTTGCCAGTTTGGAGCACATGCACAAGTAAGAGCTCAACCACAAATGTTTAAAAAAAAAAAGTTTTTATTTACCCTGATGCATGCTCAATAATCCAGGTAGAAAAATCTAAAAAAGCTAAGTCTGGTCCTTTGGACCAGAGGACCAGACTTGGCTTTTTTAGTGTTTTTATTTAGTTTCTCTCATTGATAAAAGTCAAAC
The DNA here is from genome assembly GCA_038048925.1 of Garcialebias charrua. NCBI lineage: Eukaryota > Metazoa > Chordata > Actinopteri > Cyprinodontiformes > Rivulidae > Garcialebias > Garcialebias charrua. The sequence continues at coordinate 39,649 of JBBPBX010014361.1, forward strand.
TGAACCTAACTGGAAACTGTACTGAATTTTCTCATGCCTAGTCATTTATTTATTTATTTTTAATCAATAGAAAATATCATAAATGTTCTGTTTATCTCTTATCCTTGCCTTTGCATTATAGGTTTGCCTTTCTTTGTGAGATTTGCCAGCCTGGATTAAAACAACATTGATTCTTTCCTCCTGGCTTTTATCTGCACCCATGAGCACACACATACAAGCTTGAACAACTTTCCTTATCAGGCTATTGCATTGATTTTTTTTATTTTTATAATTTAGACCAATCCTAACTTGATTCACAATTAAAATAAAATAAAAAATAAGAAAACAATGTTCTTTTTCTATGTGGCCCATGCAGGTCCCAACAATGTCTGTACCAGAGAAGGTTCTAACAAGCAAAAATAAAACAAGAACACACACATTCTCACTTTGCCACGTTATTTTGACTGTAAGTGGATTAGTTTGCTTCAGAAGAACATGCTCTAAATAGATGCAAAGCCCATATTAATCACAACAGCTGTTCTCAGAAAGAGGATTTATGATTCAGTGATGAAAATGACTAGATGACATTCTGTCTGCAGGCAGTGTTTTTATAGTACAGTTTATCGCGGGAGTTCCGTAAAGTCAGTCAGAGAGTACCGCAAAGTAGGGAGACTGTACCGGTAGTCGAAAAATATGGTAGTTCAAGTTCGGTAAACGTTGTCATGACATATGGAAACACACTCACCTGTTATTCCCAATCTCCCTCCTTAAATAATTTCAATACTGTAATATTTTAAATAAACAATGTAAACTATTACAGTATTTAAACTGTAGAGAAGAGAAGTGCAGCAGGACAGCAAAGTGTTAACCCTTCGCAAAGCTGATGCAGCAAAACAAATGTGTGGGTGCACAGAGAGCGGAGATCGTGACAGGCTGCAGGAGGGAGCTGCCCCCTGCACTTGTGGCATGTGCCGGCCCAAGCCTCCATGGAGCCCTGAGCGAAATGTGGTTTTGGGCCCTCTATTTCTGCTAATAATGTGGATTACTGCAATCAACAGTCAGATCAGATCATTCACCACCTAGCATAAACTCATTGTCACTCTGACAGAAATGGTTATGGCGGGCCGGATTTGGCCCATAGGCCTTGAGTTTGACACATGCTATATTATTATTAAAATAATATTATTAAGAAATATTATTGTAAAAAAAAAAAATCTGTTTTATAAATAAATTGTGTGTAATAGAATCATATAAATCATTACAATATATATATAAAATTTTTGCACTTAGGGGGCCCCCTAGTGATCCCGGGGCCCTAAGCAGCCGCTTAGTTTGTTTATGCCTTGGGCCGGCCCTGACTTTTGGGCTGCACACACAGGTGTAAAATCATTTAAAATAATTTATTTTAGAGGAGCCAAGATGGTGTAGTGGTTAGGGCGTTTGACTTGGGACCCGAAGGACACGGGTTCGCGTCCCGGCCACTACACACCTTGGGGTGTCTATGAGTGCACACCTAATTCTCCAGCTCCCCGAGCGCTTTCTGGCTGCTCACTGCACCACCTGGGGTGGTTGGGTTAAATGCAGAGACGAATTTCGTCTGTGTATGGGAAACATACGCAGATGACAGACAAACACATCATAAACAATCCATGGTTCATCCATCAATCAGTCAAATGTGTCATGTCCAATCTTACTTTGAAAAACACAATACAGTACTGTATAGCGAAAAATGAACCGTGAAGCAGTGAGAGACTACTGTCAATTTCTATTTGAGTGTGTTTCTGACATACTTTTTTTTTGCCATTTTAATTAAGAATCTACAGATAAGCATGTTTTCCTCTTACTGTGTTTTTATTTAATTATTTACATATTAATTTCTTAAGAAACTTTTTTTTTTTTTGCTTTTAAAGCGTGCCTAGCACTTGACATGAAGGTGCAGATCCAGGAAGAGAGTGACCAGTGACGGGGACACTTGGCTGGTTGATGTTTGCTGAGGCCATTGAACCCCCTGCCTCATTTTTTGCATAACAAATGACTTCCCACAGCAACAGGTTGACGTTTAACCACCTGTGCGTGCTTTGGGCCTCTGAATGCACATGTAATCCAGAGTTTTAATCTCAGGCCTTTGCTTTTTGAAGTGACTGCACAGGTAGTTCAACTTCTATCACTTTAAGATAAGCCTTCTCCTCTCCAAGCTTATCTGCCTGTTATTTTATTTAAATATGCTTGATTTAAAAAAAAAAAATTTGTGCACTACTCTCCTGTCACTTTGGCATAACTTTACTGTTTCTTCTGACTGAGGCAGGGGATGTTTTCAGTCGGATCTTCCGGCTTTACAAAGCTGCAAAAATCTTTTCTTCATTGTGAAGATTGAATTCAGCCAGGGCTTAAGCCCGGCTGTAGACTGATTTGACACTTTTTCAAGTTGGAGGCATCATATTTCATACTACAGTATTCGGTCTCTCTCCTCATAGCTCTGTTTGTTCAGCTCACCTGTGACGAGTGGGGAGGAGAGCGGGAAACTTCTAGATGCTTCTCTGCTTCTTTATATGTGAACATAGCACTGCCTGCTGGCTGATGGCAAGGATCAAACCGAACCCTGTAAAATTAGTAGATGTGGTGGAACCTATGGATTGGACTGTGAAAGAACTGCAAACTCTTGAAACAAAACTGGTACTAATGGAGAGTCAAACCAGGAAAAATGAGTCGGACTGTATAGGCTTCATTTTAATATAACTTTAATTAAGCTTGAAAGCCAAATTATTTAAGCTACTTTCACTCTGTAGCCAAATCAGTTTTTTTTTCTCGTATATGGTACAAAATTAGACACATTTACAGTGTTTCTCTATACAAGTACAGTGCATTTTTCAAAGTGACTGCAGTCTTAACACAGGGTGTCCGCGGGGTCTTGAAGGTTATTAAAAGTTGATAAATCAATTTTGGGAAAATTAAGGGTCTTGAAAAGTATTAAAAAGTCTTCAAAGCGATTTGATGAGGTATTATTTTTTTTTGCTGTTATTCTAGCTTTAAATTAATTTGACAGCAAAAAGTATGTATGATTAATATTTGTTTTCCTCGCCGCGGAGGATTCAGAAACTGCTTCGCACAAATTTAGGGTGTCAGGTTACAACAGCCTTCGGCTGGGCCTATCTTGTGCGCATGCGCGGCTGCTTTGTGTGTTGGAGTAGTTGGCGCGAGACCGTGAGAACAATGGGGAAATGCAAGTTTTCGGACTCCTGGTTGGAGATGCCCGATTTTCGTGAATGGTTGAGGCCTGTCGCCGAGAATAACCGTGAGGCTTTTTGTACATTTTGTAGAAAAAAGATGAGCGTAGCCTCGATGGGCATAAACGCGTTGAAGTCTCATATGACTGGAGCTAGCCACAAAAGTGCAGCTAGCCGCAAAACGCAGATGTCCATTAGCAGTTTCTGTGCTCCACCAGCGACAGCACCTCCAGCTAACCGTGTGCCTGAACCAACCAGCGCTCCCTTGACACCGTCTTCTGCCTCTCCGTCTGCCGACATCATGGCGACCATGGCCCGCACACCGACACTGCGTGCAGAGGTAATCTGGTGTCTCAACACAGTGGTGAATCACCATTCTTTAAATTCCAACGAAGGCATATCGGACATTTTTAAATCAATGTTTCCAGATTCGGATATAGCCAGAACATTCATGTGTGGCAAGGACAAAACTGGTTACATCTTGCGATTCGGGCTTGGACCTTTTTTTAAGCAGGAGCTCGTTGACAGTATTAACAAAGCTGGCCCATTTGTGTTGATGTTTGACGAGTCTCTGAACCAGTCAACTAAAAAGAAACAGCTCGATGTGCACATTCGGTTTTGGAATGAAGACTGCGTTCAATCCAGGTATCTGGGCTCTCAATTCCTTGGACATGGGACAGCTGAGGACTTGTTGCATCACATCAAAGTAAGTGAATATTTTTATTTACTACTATTTCATCTTTTCTTTGTGTATGTTGATATTAAATAAAGCATATTACAGTACATTTTTATATATGAAAAGTACTAAAATAGAATATTCCTTTAAATCAATGAAGAATTGTGTGTGTGTGTGTGTGTGTGTGTGTGTAGGTGTGTATGTGTGTGTGTGTGTGTGATATTAACATACATAACTTGATTTGAACACCTGTGTCTAAAATATAAATATCAAATCCATACTGTTGTCAGTGAGCAAACATATTGTCATTGTCACAGGAATGTGTTGCCAAACTGAATATGAGACAGCTTGTCTCCATCAGTATGGACTATGTTAGGATTACATTTGTAGTAAACTTTGCCTACAGAACAATATACTTATTAAATTATATTTTTCTTAAGATCGTTTGCCAATTTTTGTAAAGGACAACCAAAATGTTTTGCAGACGACCAGGTGTCTACCCCTGTGAATGACGAACTAAATGAATAGTATGAAATTTAACACATCAGTAATTACTTGTTTAATTTCCCCTGTCGCAGGTGACGTGATCATCCAACAGTTTGAGAGCTTTCTCTCTGTTCAGGCTAGAGATGAAAGTTTCCTCTCCTTTCAACCACTGCAGCAGCGGCTTGATGTGTTCCTGCACTCAGCAATTGGCAAGTCTCACCCTGAGCTCTCAAGGTTCTGTCAGCTCCTCCTACTACTCTCCCATGGACAGGCCACAGTGGAGCGTGGATTCTCCGTTAACAAGCAGGTCGAAACCTGCAACATACACGAAGAGACGATGGAGGCTCTGAGGTTGATCTGCGACAAGGTCAGTGTATGTGGGGGTGTTCTACAGGTACCTCTGACCAAGGAGCTGCTGGCTTCTGTTGCCAATGCAAGGACAAAGTACAGGATTTACCTGGCAGAGCAACGACAGAAGAAAGAAACTTCCACACAGAGCCTTAAGAGGAAAGCAGCTGAAGCTGAGTTAGACGAGCTGAAAAAAAAGAGAAAAGTTCTACGAGAGGTGTGCGATTCTCTGCAAAAAGATGCAGATCAGTTGGCAGAGCAGGCAGAGGGAAAGTCAGGTTCTTTAAAGCTGCACTATGTAACTTTGTAGTGCAGTCTGTATCTTTTCTAACAATATATTTTTAACATATTTCTTCACTCTGTCACTATCTACTGACAGACTGGTGTTAGACAAAGTAATCTCTGAAAAAAACTACAGTCCCCTTGCTTCTCTATCAGCATTTATAAAAACACTAAAAACACAGAGTGACCCGCTGTTAACCAGCCAATAAAAACAGAGTTTGTAACCAGCCAATAAAAACCGAGCTTGAATTTGAATCAGCCAATAAAAACAGAGCTTGAATTTGAATTTCAGCAGAGCAAGGAGGAGCAGAGCCATATATGGCTCTGAGGGGGAGGGATCAGAATGCTTTGCCTGTTGAAAATATTTCTAAGTTCTGTGCTCTACAGAAAGTTACACATAGCACCTTTAATGGCCCAACTGATCACCAAGTCCAATGTCTTGAGAAGGAGACGTAAAGAAAAACTCAGTGAGCTGATGCAAACTGAAGAGTTGCTGGAATGCAAAGCAACTGCATTGAGGCACATGTAATAATTACTGTTTATTTCTTATTCTCCATTGTTCAACCAAGTTACTTTAAAACAGCTACGAGTCTTGTTGTAACCTAAGCTATATTTTCTTAGTCGTGGTTCAGTTTTTCTTTTGAACTTTTTTCTTTCCACTGTACAAGTATCTCGGTTCTGTTGTATGTTTGAGATTCACTGATTTAATTGAAAACAACAGCAGTTTTGTAAATCAAAGATTTGTTGCTTAATAAAACAAAGTGACGATAGGGTCTTGAAATTTTTTTGGAAGGTCTTGAAAAAGTCTTGAAAAGGTATTGAAATTAACTTCATTATTCCTGCATATACCCTGTAACAGTCATACTGCATTTCATCCGACTTATACGTTTACGTCTGTGAAGTAGTGGTAAGTGATCCAAGTATTAATGATGCCAACGTTGTGCAGTTTAAATCTTGGAACTCTGCACGTCTTCGGCTACAGAACACAAGTCGCTTCGTCTTGTTCTTTTATTTTTGCCAAGTTCTGGATTACTGATAATCTGAGGCAACCTATGATACTAACGTTGGTGTTGTACTGTATCAAGGTGCTGGGATTGATACTACCGTATTTTCCGGACCATAGGTCGCGGCTTTTTATCATTTTTTCATGGCCTGCAACCTTTAGTCAGGTGCAACCTATATATGGCTTTTTATAAAATAAGATGAGTTGTAATAATTTATTAACAAAAATTAAACTGAGACACACTCTTACAATAATGTCAGCTAACAAATATTTTTTTTAGGTGTTTATCCTGCTAAAATTATTCATTTATTAAAGAAAAGTTCAGCTCAGACACATATTTGCTATAATTTTTATCAAACAATTAATTGTTTTTAAGTGTTAATCTTCTTAAAAGCCTTGCTGTGCGCTCCTGTGGAAGAGACATTTGCAGCAGAGCTAAACATTGTCCACATTTTGACGTAGGTGTGACCTATATTCAGGTGTGACCTATATATGGATTTTTCCAATTCTTTGGCAATAATTGGACAATGCGACCTATACTCGGGTGCGATCTGTAGTCTGAAAAATACGGTAGTTTGTTTTTTTACCTTCAGTATGTTGCTCCCGCTATGGAAATACAAATATATGAAATAGCGTAATGTGTATTGTATTAGTTAGAAAATTAGAAAGAGTTAGTCATTTTGTACTGTTGGTTGAAGATTATTATTGTTTAATCTGATTGTTCGAAAAAAGGGGCAGATATAATAAGATTTATTCTTCTTTCTGCTACCTTTAATTTTTTTATATTTTGTACATTATCATTTATGGGATTGTCTTGTATTGTTTCTTTTGTAAAAAAGAATGAACAAATTTAATAAACATAAACAAACATAAACATAAACAATGTCGGAGGGTTCGTCGGAGGCAAGATTAAATGTAAACACTGGACCACACAATCATGTCTGATAATAAATCAGTTCTGATTGCACAACAACTTCAGAATCACACATGCTAACATGTGTAGCATCCATATTTTCTTCATTTAACAGCATGCAGCGTATGCGGGTCACCTCAGAACTTGAAACGGTTTTCACTGGAGTCTGAAGGAGGTCGCATTTCAATAATAATATGAACGACCAGACAAAAAAATTAAATCCGAGACAAAAATTGGAAGTGAGCAATAAAACCAGCAGAGTGAACATATAATGTTGCACTTTATTTTCTGTTTCAAATCCATTTTATTTGTGGATTAAGTACCATTATTTGTATTTAAGTCAGAATGAGAAAGTAAAACAATATACTTTTTTAATTGGCTTTATTACTGTCTTTTTGTGTTTCCTACTGAAGAGACATTTCCAGTCAACGTAGTCCCACGGGGACTACCAAATGAAGATTTTAATTATTTCTAACAAACAAAATACAGTATATTATTTACACACAATATATTAATATTAGTTTTTGCAGTTATGTGTAAGACCAGACAGAAATTTGATAAAATTGTATTCAACATTATGAATTATGTTGTGGGAAATAGTTTCCCTAACAGTTGTGTAGTGTATGCACTATTTAAATGCAATTGGACCTTTTTTTTAATCTATAAAAAGGTGTGTTTCTGGTTTTGTAAATTCACATCACAAATGTGTCAGAACACGTTAAGCAGCTACTCAAAAACAAGACGGAAAACGATCAAAGTGAAGTCTGAGGAATTTGAAGCAGCTAAAGGTGATGACCAGAAAGGTCAGAAAACTCCTTGTAGTTTCTTCTATAGAAACTCTGTACTGACCCATAAATGTTTTCTGTTGGTGAACGGTTGATCTGAAAATAGGATTGCTGCAAAGAGTTGCGTAGTCTCACATTTGGGCAGGATGCTGAGAAATGTTTAGTCAACAGTCACGTCCTCAGAAATGTTTCCTAGTGTGAGCGGAGTGCAGTCGTAGAAACCTCAAAGCACATAGCACAGCAGAATGATGATCTCTTGTTTGTTTCTGCGTGGATGTCATGGTTATTTGTGAGTATTCTGAGTTTAGATGAACATTGTGTCACATTTAATGTTTGACTGGTTTAGTCAACTTTTAGAATCAAGAGCTCCATTGTATCCCAGAACAGCACAGTTGAATTATTGTTGGCAGCAAGAGACGTGCTCTCTATCTTTTTGACTTGGGTTATCTCAGCAGCAGCTTTGTACTTGAGCACTGCTCGTCCTCTTACCTTTCTGATGAAAGGTCCATTTTCACTGAACAATGTCTTCGTTTTTGTGCTGATCGTGCTTTTTTTTTGTTTTTGTTTCCGCCTCCAAAAGGGGAAGGTGGACAGTAATGTTTTTGTCTGTGTCTGTTACCAAAGTATCTCATGAAGCGCTGGACACATGTTCATGAAACTAACAGAAAGTAATGTCTGCAACTACTGATCAACTTGCCTTCAAATCCACCAAAATGGCTATGACTTTGTCAGTTTTGTAGATATTGACCAAATATTTTACGTAGTAGTAGAGACTTGTTCCCAACACGTATGAGCTCTTAACAGATTGTGAAAGATCTTTAAAATATATTCATTAACATTCACCTTTTAACATTTTGGCATGAACTCTTCAGAGCCAACCCTGTAAGCAAACTATTCACTGACCTAACCCCTCAATGGGATTTATTGAAACTTAAGCAAGTACCATTGGATATACCCTTTCTACTAATTATCATTTGGAGCCAATCGAATTCAAATTTGGTCACAACAGCTTACTGATTAAAAAGAAAAACACCAGCTATAATCACTTAATAAATTTTACAAGTAGTGAGCTACAAATTGTTGTGGTTGGGTTGTTCATAACGGTTTCCCTTCTTATCCTATAGCTAGTTTTAAGCTCAGGCATGAAGGCAGCAGATGTTTATTTCTTTAAGTGATGCCATGCGTTTAATTTCACAGCAGACGCACATTATTTTCCCTTTTTCTCTTCTCTGTGCAGGTACTGTTTCGTCGTGACACTTGGTTATCTGATATTGTGTCAAATCACAAGAGTCTACGTTTTCGACTACGGCCTGTACTCTGCAGACTTTACAGGGTAAACTCATCTAATATCACAAATAGGTTTTCCAAAAATGTTTGAATCCCATTTGAATCATAAATTATGCAGAAAGAGCTGCATTTACATTACGAGTAGCGAGGGAGGATATAAGACTGGAGAGCTCAGAGCTACACAGAAACAAGCAAGTATGGCTCTGTTCAGAGAGACGTTAATGGAGACGAGAGTTTATTTTGATTGGGTTTCAATCCTTCAGACTGTCTAACTCGAGCAGACAGCCTGTGTTTCCTGTGGAGTGGGGGTGGCTTGTTGCTACGCGACCTAATGCAAACCCATACAGCTTCTGTGACGTCAAACACACTTTTTTTTTCTCCATGTCCATCTGTTTTGCTTAAAAATGTCATGTTCACATGCTGTTCTGAATGTCAGCCTAAAGCCACAATTGCAGACGTCTGTATTTTATCAATTCAGCCCATGCATTTTATTTTATTTTTACTCTTTATCTTAATTTGATGCTTCAACTTTTTATGTATTCAACTATTAAGTAACAATATCACACTGTATATTATACATATCTTGCTTTAACAGAGAATGACGTCATCGTATCAAAAAGAGGACGGCAGATTAATGCAGATTAGCGTTTTCAGAAAAGAAAAACGGTATTAAAATAAGGCTTTTTTTAATTTCTGGAGCTTATCTGGTAGGAAGCTTCCTCCCATTGTGAAGAGACAGCAGCATATGGGTGTTACTGTTTATTACTGAATAAATTAGCATTTAAGGCCATTAGCGAAGTGATGCCATCACAAGCAAAACTACATTAACCTACAATGGGGAGTTTAATTGGATAAATTGTTGAATAATTCCTAAAAGTCAACAACTAACCATGTACGGTACATAAAGATTTCAATCAAAAACAGAATAAATTGTTAATTTACAGTTTCTTAAAGATTTTTTGTCTTGTTTCTTTAATTATTGACATCATGAGAGTTCAAAAAGTTATGCATTTCTTCTGTCTCTGCTTGGCAGGCCCATGATGGTCATAACACAGAAGATTACCAGCATGGCATTTGAAATACATGACGGTAAGACAAGTGTGTTTTCAGTAGGTGTGTGTGTGCGCGCATCTTTTGAGAAGAAGAAAAACAACAAGCCTGAAGTGCCAGATGTGACTGAAGTGAAAATGCCTGTTCAGTTCTCCTAGGAGCTCAAACAGATCACATTGTTTCTGAGACAGTCAGTTCAGTTTATGGCTTAGTGGAGCATAAAGAGAGCATATTCAGATTCAGTTTATTATTGCCATTGTCAATGAACAGGATTCACAGACTAGGAATTTGCTTCGGCATAACTGTGCATAAAATATAGAAACATAAAACATAAAAAAAAACCATAAACCATAAAACATCAATACAATATTCAGTGAACAAAACCTACTAAGAAACAGCGCAATTAGAGTGGTGCAATCAAAATACAGTGATACAGTGATTCCCAATCAAAATACAAAATACAGCGACCAAGGCAAGTTATGGGGTAACATGGTTATGAGTGTTCAAAAGTCTGACAGCAGAGGGGAAGAAACTGTTTTTATGGCGGGAGGTTCTGGTCCCAATTGACCGAAGCCTCCTGCCTGAGGGGAGTGGTTCGAACAGACCGTATGCAGGGTGAGAAGGGTCAGCTGTGATCCGACCTGCTCGCCTCACAGTCCTGGAGACGTACAGGTCATGGAGAGATGGGAGACTACAGCCGATTACCTTCTCAGCAGAGCGCACAATGCGCTGCAGTCTGTGTCTGTCCCTGACAGTGGCCCCGGCGTACCACACTGTGATGGACGCGCTGAGAATGGACTCGATGATGGCCGTGTAGAACTGCACCATCAGCTTGGCCGGCAGCTTGGCCTTCCTCAGCTGTCGCAGGAAGTACATCCTCTGCTGAGCCTTTTTGATGAGGGAGCTGATGGTTGGCTCCCACTTGAGGTCCTGGGTGATGGTGGTGCCGAGGAACCGGTAGCAGTCCCCAATGATGATGGGGGTGTTGTTAAAGGTGATGGGGGGCAGAGGGGCTCTGTCTTTCCTGAAGTCCACAATCATCTCCACTGTCTTCTGGGCGTTGAGCTCCAGGTTGTTGTTGCTGCACCAGGTCACCAGCCGGCCCACCTCTCTCCTGTACGCAGACTCATCATCATCCGAGATGAGCCCGATGAGGGTGGTGTCGTCCGCAAACTTAATAAGTTTTACGGAGTCATGGCTGGAGGTGCAGCAGTTGGTGTACAGGGAGAAGAGCAGAGGGGAAAGAACACATCCTTGTGGTGAACCTGTGCTTATGGTCTGAGTGTCCGAGACAGCTTTCCCCAGCCGCACGCGCTGACTCCGGTCTGTCAGGAAGT
>JBBPBX010014362.1:0-21176 GCA_038048925.1 Garcialebias charrua
ACTTTCAAAGACATATAATGCAGCTTTAAATCTGATTCCAAGACAGTTCACACCTGTTGAGAACAGAGTAGCTGCTTCTGTGGATTAGAGGAACAAAGACCTTAACAAACCCCCTACTGTTAAACTGTGATGTGTTATTGCGTCAATTTACATAGAATGGATATGTTATCTCCGGTATGTGTGGGCGTTATTTCAGCTTCCAAATTACATGTTGGTGCGTGGCATGTTGCCTGTATAAAACTTCTGTTTCACAGCTGCTCTTTTGAATTGAAAAAGCCCTTCGGATAAAGGGTGAAACGTTTTCTGCAACAAATAAAGTCCAGTTGTTTTTGTATTGAGCGCTTGTTCTGATAATCTCTGGATGTACGTATACAAGGTCGCACCTTACGTGTACTTGGAGAACCAACAGAACCGTCAACTGGATCGTGTTTTTACCACGCTCCTCAAAAATGAGCAAACATCTGTTTTGTTCCCCCAGAGCAGGTCAGACCCAGACTTCCTGTTTCACCTGGTCGGGGTACAAACCCGTAAAATAAATAATAAACGATACATTAAAAAATATTAAACCAGCTCCACAATCAGAAGCTTGACTCCTGAACTTAAACCTCACTAAAGGAAGAGACATACTCATGCAGCGGTTCACGTCCCTCCCTCTCTGTCCAAAGTGTCCAGCGGGACAGGCGTGGAGACACGTCCCGTGGTGGGACATCCCCTTCCTCTGTAGGGACAGGAAGAGCCGCTCGGGGCATCGAACGCAGCCGTTATCCTGCGAGCATTCCAGACAGCTCTGACAGTCGTCTGATGTCTCTCTGTGAGCTGCAGGAGACGACAGGAAGCACATCAGGACACAGCTGGATTATTAAAGCAGAGGACAGAAGAACGGATCAGGAGACTATAAATCCTCGAGATGCTATCTGAACTTCATAAAACTCCCAACCGAGCTCCTCAGAGCGCTGAACTGTGGGCGCTATGAGCTGAAGGCCTTAAAGGTGCAGCTAAAACCAGCTGAAAAGGTTTCACCACAAACTAATCAACTATTGAACAGCTGACATTTGCTGAAAGCAGGAAAATAAAAGCCGAAAGCAGCGGAAAAACAGCAGAAAGGTGTAGAAACAGCTGAAAAGAGCAGAAATTTAGCAGGAATGAGCAGAATAAGCTGAGCAGGAGTGGTGGGGTGGGGGGTGGATTTCATAAGGCGCTGAACAGAAAAACAAAGCTGCAATTAACATTAACAGTAGCTGAAAAAGCTAAAACAAACAGAAATGGCTGAAAAGAGCATACAATTTAAAATTATTAGACAAAAGCGCAAAAGGCAAGAAAAGTTTATGTTTGTTTATGTTTATGTTTATTAAATTTGTTCATTTTTTACAAAAGAAACAATACAAGACAATCTCATAAATGATAGTGTACAAAATGTAAAAAAATGAAAGGTAGCAGAAAGAAGAATAAATCTTATTATATCTGCCCCTTACTTCCAACAATCAGATTAAACAACAATAATCAACCATGTAAACAATAATAATCTTCAACCAACTTTTTCCAACAATCAGATTAAACAATAATAATCTTCAACCAACAGTACAAAATGACTAACTCTTTCTAATTTTCTAACTAATACAATACACATTACGCTATTTCATATATATTTTTTAACACATTTGTTTTGATCATTTTCTTAAATGTAAACATTGACTTGGCATTTTTAACTACATTCTCCAAGCCATTCCATAATCTAATTCCCTGAATTGAGGTAGAACGTCCCTTCAAACTAGTTCTGAATTGTGGTTTTACAAACAACTCTGTCCCCTTAAGATTATAACAACTTTGTCTTTTAACAAAATGCATTTGGATATTTAAAGGTAATGCATTATTTTGAGCCTATACATAACTGATAAAATATTATAGTCTACCAAATCATGGAACTTCAATAACTTCAGTTGATAAAATAATGTACTTGATGGATGACGGTAATGTTTTCTAGTGATAATTCTTACAGCTCTTTTCTGTAATACAAAAATAGGCTTTGTGATTGTTTTACACGCATTCCCCCAAACATCAATACAATAGATTAAGTGTGGAACAATGATTGTGTTATACAACAAATACAGAGCTTTATCATTCAATAGGTCTCTGACTTTGTACAGTACTGCAATCGATTTAGCTATTTTTATTCTTACAGAATTTATGTGTTGTTTCCATGTCAGTTTGTCATCAATGATAACACCCAAAAACTTCACCTCACTCACTCTACAAATCTCAACATCCTCAATTTTGAGTGGAACATCAACAGTTTTCTTTTTATTACCGAATATCATGTAATTAGTTTTTTCTAGATTTAATGATAATTTATTTATTTTAAACCAAGTTTGTATCTTGACAAATTCTGTCTTTATCAATTCCAACATTTGTTCTATATCTTCACCTAAACAGAAAAAAGTGGTATCATCAGCAAAAAGTACACATTTAAGGAGTCCTGACACATTTACCAAGTCATTCACATATAAAATAAAAAGCTTTGGTCCAAGTACAGAGCCTTGGGGAACTCCACATGTGATATTACAGAGGTCAGATCTTACATCATTTATTTGTACAAATTGTTTCCTATCTTTTAAGTAGCTAGATACCCACTGTAATGCTGGTCCTCTAATACCATATTTGTTCAGTTTTTCAAGGAGAATGGTGTGATCAATAGTATCGAATGCTTTTTTTAAATCAACAAAAATACTGATACAATATTGTTTTTGATCGACAGCAGTAGTTATTTGTTCCATTAATTCCATGAGAGCCATTGATGTAGAGTTTTTTGATCTAAACCCATACTGACTGTTGCTTAGAATATTTTGTTTATCTATAAATTGATCTAGTCTGTTTACAAATAGTTTTTCAAGAATTTTTGAAAACTGTGGTAACAAGGATATAGGTCTATAATTGTTGAATACACATTTATCACCATTTTTAAAAAGAGGAACGACCTTAGCTACTTTCATATTATCTGGAAATATTCCTGTTGAAAATGATAAGTTACATATGTATGTGAACGGCTCAATAACATGGCTCATTATGTCCTTCACAAACATCATATCCATGTCCACCCAGTCTTTCGATCTCTTGTCTGTAAGATGTTTTACTACATTCATTATTTCCTCTTTGTTAGTTCCATTTAGAAAAATACTATTTGCACAACCTGTAATTGAGTGGATCACATTTTTATCTACTTTTGGTATCTTAGCTGCAAGGCTTGATCCAACATTCACAAAATATTGATTAAATCCATTTACAATTTCATTTTCATCATGAATTTCATCGTTGTCTTTTACAAAATATTTTGAAATACCAGTTTTTGCTTTATGATTCTTCAGGACACTATTCATTACTCGCCATGTTGCTTTCATATCACCATTACTTTTATCTAATAATTTACTATAATATTCTTTCTTATGTTTCCTTATAATCCCTACTAATTTATTTTTATACTTTTTATATTTTTCTTCAGCGCTCTGACTTCGCAATTTCAAGAAACATGAATACAAATAATTCTTTTTTTTACAAGCATTTCTCAACCCTTTTGTCATCCATGGTTGATCAATCGTATTTCTCTTTGTGTAATTTGTTTGCACACAATTCTTTTCATACAGAGCTTCCAAGATATTCATAAACTCATCATATGCTCTGTTCGCATCATCAACATACACATCATTCCAGTCTTGTTTATCTAGATCCTCTTTCAATTTTTCCAAAACTTTTTTTGACGTGTTTATGATCTTTTTCTTCATTGCGACTGCTTTTGTGATGCTTTGATCATTTTTATAGATTGTGAAAACTGGTAAATGATCACTTAAATCGGTCGTTAAGATACCACCTATCACGTCCCCATTTGTTATATTTGTGAAAATATTATCAATTATTGTGGCACTATGAGTTGTAATTCTTGTTGGCTTTGATATCACTGGATACATATTTAAACTGTACATTGAGTTTATAAATGTGCTTATGTTATTTGAATCTGTTTTAATAAGCAAAAACAAAAGTAGCAGAAAAAAAACCTCCATAGTAGCTTAAAAAGCACAAAAATATAAAATTAGCAGAACAAAGCGGAAAGGAGTTGAAAGAAGCTGAAATCAGTAATAAAAATTTGAAAAAATGCAGAGCCAGAACAGCTGAAATGAGCAGTAAAGGGTTGTAAATGGCTCAGTTTATTATAATCCTCGTAAGTTACATGTTGTCAATTGACCTTCTTTCGGCTTTTCCCTTTTCAGGGGTCGCCACAGCGAGTCATCATCCTCCACCTCACTCTGTCCTCTGCATCCTCTGTCCTCACTCCAACTACCTCCACGTCCTCTCTAACTGCATCCATATATCTCCTCTTTGTCTTTTTCCTGCAGCTGCATTTCTAACATCCTTCTACTAATACAGTAATAATAATTGTTTAATTTAAAAGCGCCTTTCAGGACACCCAAGGACACTAAACAAACCAATACTGTACAGTGTAATACAGATCAAACATTATCAGTGACAAATCAAAATATAAAATACATAAAGATTATAAAATGCAAAATAATAAAAATACATTTAGTAGAGTTAATGATAAGCTAGTCTAAAGAGATGGGTTTTCAGGGCTGTCTTGAACAGAGAAAGGGAGGTGGTGTTTCGAAGGTCTGGCGGTAGAGCGTTCCAGAGGTGAGGGGCAGAGCAGGTGAAGGCCCTGCTCCCCATGGTGGAGAGGCGGGCAGAGGGTACATGGAGATGTAGTGAAGAGGAGGATCTGAGAGAGCGTGATGGGATGGAGATTTGTAGGAGGTCAGATAGATAAGGAGGGGCAAGGTTGTGGATAGCTTTGAACGTGAGGAGTAGAATTTTGAAGATGATGCGTGATTTAACCGGGAGCCAGTGGAGCTGCTGCAGGACAGGAGTGATGTGGTTATAGTAGGAGGTTTGAGTGATGACACGGGCAGCTGAGTTCTGGACCATCTGTAACTTGTGGAGAGATTTGTTGGGGAGGCCGTAGAGAAGGGAGTTGCAGTAATCGATACGGGAAGTCACAAGACTGTGCACCAGGATGGCTGTGGAGCGGGGCGTGAGAGAAGGACGGAGACGGTTAATATTACGGAGGTGGAAATAGGCAGACCGGGTAACATTGTTGATGTGTGAAGTAGGCATGTAACGAGATCTCGTTGTACGAGATCTCGCGATATTAACACTAATTTGACTAAGGCTGCGCTTTTTTGCGCAAGGGAACTTGGCTTCCAAATCCCCCGGTCCCTTTCAGTGGGCTATATAATGTCGATTCACATGCTAATGACCCTGCTAATGACCCATTAATTCTACACCTACACCCCCCCACCCCCTACCCCTCAGTCCAAAATCCTTGGACCCAGTGCAAGCCTTGTATAACACATAAGCATTTATCGCTGCCAGGTCAAGCATGTTGTAGAACACGGCAATGGGCCGCACCGTATATAAATGTGCAATCTGGTCCATTATACCGGTATGTCAGTTGACCTCAGGTCATGTGACCTGTGTTGGTCTGTCAGTTTACCTCAGGTCATGTGACCTGAGTCGGTCCGTCAGTTGACTTCATGTCGTGTGACCTATGTCGTTTTGTCAGTTGACCTCAGGTCATGTGACCTGTGTTGGTCTGTCACTTGACCTCAGGTCATGTGGCCTGTGTCGGTCCGTCAGTTGACCTCAGGTCATGTGACCTATGTCGGTCCATCAGTTGAACTCAGGTCATGTGACCAGTGTCGGTCCGTCAGTTGACTTCATGTCGTGTGACCTGTGTCATTTTGACAGTTGACCTCAGGTCATGTGACCTGTGTTGGTCCGTCACTTGACTTCAGGTCATGTGACCTGTGTCGGCCCGTCAGTTGACCTCATGTCATGTGACCTGTCTGTCAGTTGACTTCATGTCGTGTGACCTGTGTTGGTCCATCACTTGACCTCAGGTCATGTGACCTGTGTTGGTCCGTTAGTTGACCTCAGGTCATGTGACCTGTGTCGGTCCGTCAGTTGACCTTAGGTCATGTGACCTGTGTCTGTCCATCAGTTGACCTCAGGTCATGTGACCTGTGTCGGTCCGTCAGTTGACCTCATGTCGTGTGACCAGTGTCGGTCTGTCAGTTGACTTCATGTCGTGTGACCTGTGTCATTTTGTCAGTTGACCTCAGGTCATGTGACCTGTGTTGGTCCGTCACTTGACTTCAGGTCATGTGACCTGTGTCGGTCCATCAGTTGACCTCCTGTCATGTGACCTGTCTGTCAGTTGACTTCAGGTCATGTGACCTATGTTGGTCCGTCACTTGACCTCAGGTCATATGACCAGTGTTGGTCAGTTAGTTGACCTCACGACATGTGACCTGTGTCGGTCCGTCAGTTGACCTCATGCCATGTGACCTATGTCGGTACGTCAATTGACCTTATGTTGTGTAACCTGTGTCGTTTTGTCAGTTGACCTCAGGTCATGTGACCTGTGTTGGTCCGTCAGTTGACTTCATGTCATGTGACCTGTGTCAGTCCGTCAGTAGACCTCAGGTCATGTGACCTGTGTCATTGTGTCAGTTGACCTCAGGTCATGTGACCTGTGTTGGTACGTCAGTTGACCTCATGCTGTGTGACCTGTGTCGTTGTGTCAGTTGACCTCAGGTCATGTGACCTGTGTCGGTCCATCAGTTGACTTCATGTCGTGTGACCTGTGTCGTTTTGTCAGTTGACCTCAGGTCATGTGACCTGTGTTGGTCCATCACATGACCTTAGGTCATGTGACCTGTGTTGGTCCGTCAGTTGACCTCAGGTCATGTGACCTGTGTTGGTCCGTCAGTTGACCTCATGTCGTGTGACCAGTGTCGTTCTGTCAGTTGACTTCATGTCGTGTGACCTGTGTCATTTTGTCAGTTGACCTCAGGTCATGTGACCTGTGTTGGTCCGTCACTTGACTTCAGGTCATGTGACCTGTGTCGGTCCGTCAGTTGACCTCATGTCATGTGACCTGTCTGTCAGTTGACTTCATGTCGTGTGACCTGTGTTGGTTCGTCACTTGACCTCAGGTCATGTGACCTGTGTTGGTCCGTTAGTTGACCTCAGGTCATGTGACCTGTGTCGGTCCGTCAGTTGACCTCAGGTCATGTGACCTATGTCGGTCCGTCAGTTGACCTCAGGTCATGTGACCTGTGTTGGTCCGTCAGTTGACCTCATGTCGTGTGACCAGTGTCGGCCCGTCAGTTGACTTCATGTCGTGTGACCTGTGTCATTTTGTCAGTTGACCTCAGGTCATGTGACCTGTGTTGGTCCGTCACTTGACTTCAGGTCATGTGACCTGTGTCGGTCCATCAGTTGACCTCATGTCATGTGACCTGTCTGTCAGTTGACTTCATGTCGTGTGACCTGTGTTGGTCCGTCACTTGACCTCAGGTCATGTGATCGGTGTTGGTCCGTTAGTTGACCTCACGACATGTGACCTGTGTCGGTCCGTCAGTTGACTTCATGCCATGTGACCTATGTTGGTACGTCAATTGACCTCATGTTGTGTGACCTGTGTCGTTTTGTCAGTTGACCTCAGGTCATGTGACCTGTGTTGGTCCGTCAGTTGACTTCATGTCATGTGACCTGTGTCGGTCCGTCAGTTGACCTTAGGTCATGTGACCTGTGTCGGTCTGTCAGTTGACCTCAGGTCATGTGACCTATGTCGGTCCGTCAGTTGACCTCAGTTCATGTGACCTATGTCGGCCCATCAGTTGACCTCATGTCGTGTGACCAGTGTCGGTCCGTCAGTTGACTTCATGTCGTGTGACCTATGTCGTTTTGTCAGTTGACCTCAGGTCATGTGACCTGTGTTGGTCCGTCACTTGACTTTAGGTCATGTGACCTATGTCGGTCCGTCAGTTGACTTCATGTCATGTGACCTGTGTCGGTCCGTCAGATGACGGACAACAATAGGTCAAGCATGTTGTAGAACACAGCAATGGGCCACCTGCATGTGTCGGAATGCACCGTATATACATGTGCCAAGGACAAGGAGAGAGATAGTACTTGTAAGCAAAATAATTTATTTGACAGAACATCAGGGTTATAGGATAATTAGCACAGCAGAATAAGACAATTGTATGCATAAACTTGTTCTGGAGCAGACAAAGCTTTCCGTTCAGTGGATGTCCCAAAATGTTCAACTGTGAGATAACTTCAGGGTCTGTTATGTGTGAATTGGTCAGGGCCTCGCAGAGACTTACTTACCTGGTGGAAACATTGGAATGCAGTCTGGTGTGGTGGGGGTGTCTGAGTTGTGTGCACGCATATTTATAACAAAAGGCAGTTAATGGCCTACTAATGGTTGAAGAGAAGGAGGGGGTTTGTCCTCAGGATCTTGAAAATTCAGTCATCCTAGTGTTAAACTCCCGCGATATCTCTCGTTGTGAGGTAACGTTGTCTCGCGATATGCTAATGCTAGCGCTAGCAGAGCCCCTAGCAAGTCAGCGTCACGGACAGCATGGCTTCGCCGGATGAAGTTGCTATAGAAGACGCCCCAACTACTGATGGAACTACCGCAGACGAGACGCCTCTACATTGATGGAGGGTCCCGACGCTGCCCCGAATGTAAAGACACGCGTGTAAACACCGGTGTGACCGGTGTTGCCAGATAGAGTACCACCCGCCCAAAGCACTCTCTATCCGCAAAAGTCAGAAGGAAAATCGCGGTGAACCACCCAATCTGGCAACACACGATTCAGTGCAGTGATGCGGAAATATAACGCGCGCATGAAGTAAATGGCTGTACGTCGTGTGTTTACAAACTACGGTAAATATGTCGGGCAAAAAAAGAAAGTGGTTGGACATGGATTCACTTGTGTCACGGAACGGGATGGGAGTCAGCGTCCTATCTGCATGATATGCAACACGAAGTTGAGCAACTAGTCTGGCGCCGGCAAAACTGAAGGAACACTTCATGAAGATGCACAGACGGAGAATACAGTACAAGAACACAACGCCTGCTGAATTCAAGGTGAACGAGCCAGATATGATGTTGTTTCTATGCTAATTTTAGCTTTTTAAGCTAATTCCACATTTAATGCTCTTATTAAAAAAAATGTCATCCTAATTCAGCAAAAATGTGCTCTCTCAACTTCATTCTGGTGATGCTTCTTTCTGCTATTTTAGCTACTTTTCAGCTGAATCTTTTTTCTAATTTTAGATTTTCTTCAGATAATTTCCACATTTTTGTGCTCATTTCTGCTTCTTTCAGCCTAATTGGGCAAATATATTCTTTTTGCTTTCTTTTGCTAATTTAAAAGCTTATTCTACCTTTTCAGCAACATGTTTTAGTACTCTTTTTCTGGTTTAAGGTCAATTAAAAATTTTGTGGTAATTTCTGACACTTTCAACCTAATAATTACCTTTTTTTGTTCATTTCAAGGTGCAACGAGCCAGATATGATGAAAGGGCCACTCTGCCTGCTCTTGGATTTGTACCTGTTAGCAAACCGATCCTCGCAGCATCGTACGAAGTTGCTTATTTGATCGCAAAGCAGGGTAAGCCACACTCCATCGGTGAATCTCTCATAAAACCAGCTGCATTAAAGATGGCAAATCTGCTACTCGGAACAGCAGCTGAAGATAAATTATCCCAAATTCCTCTTTGATGATTAAAAATTGTACAAAAATATTTTTGGGGGATGAAACTCTTATTGGGCCAGAATAAAGTTGTTGTGAGTTCATGCACTGTGTTGCTTTTGTTCTTTGAGCAAGGTGATGTTGTAGAATTTGGAAAAAAAAAATCATATTTTATATATTAAAAAAGAGGGGTTCGGTGAGTGGCCATATGAAACTTGAGGGTTCGGTAGCTCAAAAAAGGTTAAGAACCACTGTTCTAAGGTCTAAGGAGATTCAATCAGTAAAATGAAGACATCAGTTGGGTTTGTAATACATGTTAAAACAGAATAAAAGCCTTTTTGCGGCATAAAACCGATCTTTGAAGTTTTCTTGAACTAATGTTAAAATCTCGTCTCGTTCTCGCAAGATCTGTGATTTTCTCGTCTCGTCTCGTCTCGTGAGTTTTGTGTATCGTTACACCCCTAGTGTGAAGTGAAGGAGAGAGTGGTGTCAAGCATGACACAGAGGCTCTTGACCTGAGGG
The DNA here is from genome assembly GCA_038048925.1 of Garcialebias charrua. NCBI lineage: Eukaryota > Metazoa > Chordata > Actinopteri > Cyprinodontiformes > Rivulidae > Garcialebias > Garcialebias charrua. The sequence goes on from JBBPBX010014362.1 coordinate 10,119, forward strand.
GAGGGGGATAGCAGAGAGTTGTTAAGGGGGACGAGAAGATGTTCTGATTTTGAAATAGAGTTTTTGGTACCGACAAGAATGATTTCTGTTTTGTTACTGTTTAGTTGAAGGAAATTGTTAGAAAACCAGTGATTTAGCTCATTGAGACAGTCGGTGAGGATGGAGGGTGGGTGGGTGGAGTTAGGTTTTGATGACAAGTAGAGCTGTGTGTCATCAGCATAACAGTGGAAATGGACGCCGTATTTGCGGAAGATGTGACCTAGAGGAAGGAGGTAAATGATGAAGAGGAGGGGTCCGAGGACAGAGCCTTGGGGGACACCCGTGGAGACAGGGGAAGACTGGGAACGGAAGGATTTAAGCTGAATGAATTGAGTGCGGTCAGAGAGATAGGAGTTGAACCAGTCTAACGGGGTACCTGAGATGCCAATGGAGGTTAGTCTGTTGAGGAGGATAGAATGACAGATGGTGTGACAGACTGAAGAGTCAGAGAGTCAGAGAGTCTTTATTGTCATTTGCACCGCATGTGGTACATGAGATGAAAACGAGATTATGTACACGAGGTCCCAGTTACATCCAACAACAAATGAAAGAGAAAAACAGTAATAACATCGAGAACTAACTAAGAAAAACATCAACTAGTAATACACTAAGCCTAATATAGTGGGAATAAACAGCAGCACGAACATGAGTTTGTATGAGCAGATGGTCACAGATGGTCACAGATGAACACAGCAACAAGAAAACATATCAGCATCACCATGATGTGATATTTTGCAGTGTTTATTTTAATTTTATTTTTATTTATTCATGAGTCTAACAGCCTCAGGGTAGAAGCTGTTCCTCAGTCTAGTGGTTCTACACTTGATGCTCCTCAACCTCCGTCCTGAGGGGAGTGGGGCAAAGAGTGAGTGTGCTGGATGAGTGAGGTCTTTCATGATACAGGTGGCTCTTTTCCTGCATCTAGAGGTGTAAATGTCTGTGATGGTGGGGAGACTGACTCCAACAGACTTCTGTGCAGCCTTCACCACTCTCTGCAGAGCTTTTCTTTCTTCAACTGTGCAGCCTCCATGCCACACGTTGATGCTGGAGCACAGGATGCTCTCCACTGCACACCTGTAGAACGAGGTGAGAACTGGGCTGCTCAGGCCGGCTCGTCTCAGCCGTCTGAGGAAGTAGAGTCTCTGATGACCTTTCTTGATCAGGCTGGTGGTGTTGTTGCTCCAGCTGAGGTTATCATTCAAGTGTACACCCAGGTATTTGTAGCTGGAGACCACTTCCACTGCAGACCCACCTATTATCAGTGGGGCATGGGTGTGTTTGTTCCTTCTGAAGTCCACAATCATCTCCTTTGTCTTCTTCACATTCATGTGAAGATTGTTCTCTTTTTCTTAGATCAAGAAGAATGAGGATGGACAGAAAACCAGAGTCAGCAGCAAGAAAAAGGTCATTAGTAATTTTTACAAGAGCCGTTTCGGTGCTATGGTGGGGGCGAAATCCAGATTGAAACTCGTCATAAATGTTGTTGTTGGACAGGTGAGGGTGAAGTTGACTAGCAACAGTTTTTTCAAGAATCTTGAAGATGAAGGGCAGATTTCATTCATTCATTCATTCAACCTTTATTTATACAGGCTAGCCTCGTTGAGTCACGGGGACTCATTTACAAGAGGGACCTGTCTCACTCACACCAAACAACCATCCACTCTCACACTCACACCTAGGGTCAATTTAGAGTCACCAATCAGCCTAACAAGCATGTTTTTTGGTCTGTGGGAGGAAACCGGAGTACCCGGAGGAAACCCACGCATGCACGGGGAGAACATGCAAACTCCACCCAGAAAGGCCCCGGACCGGGATTTGAACCGGCAACCTTCTCGCTGAGAGGCAGCAGCTCTACCAGTTGTGCCACCGTGCTGCCCAGATTGGAGATCGGACGAAGATTACTGAAGTTGGTGAAGTCAAGACCTGGTTTCTTGATGATGGGGGTGATGGCAGCAGATTTGAAGGCTGTGGGACCAATGCCAGAGGTTAGGGAGGAGTGGATGATATTAGTGATGATAGGGAGCAGAGACGGGAGACAGGATTTAACAAGAACTGTGGGAAATGGATCAAGTTGACAGGATGAGGACTTGGACTTGATGATAATGTCAGCAATGTCATCAGCAGAGGGGAGGGAGAAGACAGAGAAAGGGAGGGGGAGTTCAACAAGGATGCTGGGGGCAGTATTTGGTCCAAGGTTTATGTTTATGTTTATTAAATTTGTTCATTTTTTTTTACAAAAGAAACAATACAAGACAATCTCATAAATGATAGTGTACAAAATGTAAAAAAATGAAAGGTAGCAGAAAGAAGAATAAATCTTATTATATCTGCCCCTTACTTCCAACAATCAGATTAAACAACAATAATCAACCATGTAAACAATAATAATCTTCAACCAACTTTTTCCAACAATCAGATTAAACAATAATAATCTTCAACCAACAGTACAAAATGACTAACTCTTTCTAATTTTCTAACTAATACAATACACATTACGCTATTTCATATATATTTTTTTAACACATTTGTTTTGATCATTTTTTTAAATGTAAACATTGACTTGGCATTTTTAACTACATTCTCCAAGCCATTCCATAATCTAATTCCCTGGATTGAGGTAGAACGTCCCTTCAAACTAGTTCTGAATTGTGGTTTTACAAACAACTCTGTCCCCTTAAGATTATAACAACTTTGTCTTTTAACAAAGTGCATTTGGATATTTAAAGGTAATGCATTATTTTGAGCTCTATACATAACTGATAAAATATTATAGTCTACCAAATCATGGAACTTCAATAACTTCAGTTGATAAAATAATGTACTTGATGGATGACGGTAATGTTTTCTAGTGATAATTCTTACAGCTCTTTTCTGTAATACAAAAATAGGCTTTGTGATTGTTTTACACGCATTCCCCCAAACATCAATACAATAGATTAAGTGTGGAACAATGATTGTGTTATACAACAAATACAGAGCTTTATCATTCAATAGGTCTCTGACTTTGTACAGTACTGCAATCGATTTAGCTATTTTTATTCTTACAGAATTTATGTGTTGTTTCCATGTCAGTTTGTCATCAATGATAACACCCAAAAACTTCACCTCACTCACTCTACAAATCTCAACATCCTCAATTTTGAGTGGAACATCAACAGTTTTCTTTTTATTACCGAATATCATGTAATTAGTTTTTTCTAGATTTAATGATAATTTATTTATTTTAAACCAAGTTTGTATCTTGACAAATTCTGTCTTTATCAATTCCAACATTTGTTCTATATTCATTCAACCTTTATTTAGTCAGGTAAATCTTTTGAACCTCATGGGCTCATTTACGAAAGCGACCTGCTAAAACTAAAGAACAATGAACAGCAGTGATAGAATTTCATTAAACAATAAACAAACAAACAATAAACAATAGATTTTTTTTTTAACAAAGTATCAAAAAACTAGCAAATTCATTCACCTAAACAGAAAAAAAGTGGTATCATCAGCAAAAAGTACACATTTAAGGAGTCCTGACACATTTACCAAGTCATTCACATATAAAATACTTGTAGAAAGCTTTGGTCCAAGTACAGAGCCTTGGGGAACTCCACATGTTATATTACAGAGGTCAGATCTTACATCATTTATTTGTACAAATTGTTTCCTATCTTTTAAGTAGCTAGATACCCACTGTAATGCTGGTCCTCTAATACCATATTTGTTCAGCTTTTCTAGGAGAATGTGTGATCAATATGGTAAATGGTAAATGGAGCTTATTTATATAGCGCTTTCTAGCCCCCTGTGAGGAGCCCCAAAGCGCTTTACAATACCAGCCATCCACCCATTCATTCAGACATTCATACACCGGTAGTGGTAGCCTGCCTTGCAAGGCGCCATCCAGACCTACCGGGAGCAACTCGGGGTTAAGTGTCTTGCCCAGGGACACAACGACACATGGTGGGCGGATGCGGGATTCGAACCTCCAACCTTCCGATCAGGGGTCGACTGCCATTACCACTACACCACGGCCGCCCCCAATAGTATCGAATGCTTTTTTTAAATCAACAAAAATACTGATACAATATTGTTTTTGATCGACAGCAGTAGTTATTTGTTCCATTAATTCCATGAGAGCCATTGATGTAGATTGTTTATGAATTGAAATAATATTTTCATTGAAATATGACATCAGGGAGTTGCAAAATTCTGTGGAAACCATGCGAGAGGTTAGAGAGTTAGATGAGACAGAACGGTGAAGGAGAGAGAACAATGTCTTTGAATTACCAACATTGGAACTGATGATGTCTGAGAAGTAGCTGGATTTGGCTTGAGAAATACTGTTCTTGTAATGGATGATGTGGTTTGCATAAAGTTCCTTGTGAATTGTTAGACCGGATTTTTTATAAAGACACTCTAGCTGCCGATCTTTGGTTTTCAGGGAACAGAGTGCTGGAGTGAACCAGGGTGCAGAGTTGGAGAAGGAAACAGTCCGGGTTTTCAACGGAGCAACAGAGTTAAGGATGTTTGTTAGGCTGGTGTTGTATAATGTGACAAGATCATCTGGGTTGGAGGAGCTGAAAGTGGAGAGGGTATTATTAATATGAGATAAAAGAATGTCATGGTTGATATTCTTGATATTACAGAAGGAAAGAGTGCGTTGAGGTTTATCTGAGGAAATTTAAGATTAACATTGAATGAAATCATCAGGTGATCAGTAAATGGAAGTTCATCAGAAGAACAGTTAAGAGGAGAAAGTCCAGAGCAGCATAGTAAGTCCAAAGTGTGGTCCTGTCTGTGCGTTGGAAAGTTTATGAATTGTTGAAAGCCACAGCTGTCCAAGCATGATGTGAAGTCTCTGGTGAGGGGGTTGTTGTCTTCATCCATATGAATGTTGAAATCGCCTAGCAGGAGAATATTGGGTGAAAGAGCTGAGAGATGGGCCATTAGAGCAGCAAACTCATTCATGAAGCAGTTGTTTGCTTTTGGCGGGCGGTAGATAGTTCCCATAACGGTTGGTGTGGGGCCAGCGAGCAGACTGTAGCCCCTTTCATAAGACGGTTCAGTCCGGGTTTGATGCGTGTTCAGTCCTGCAACGAGCATTCAGAAGGAAAAAAAACGTGCCTTGGCGAGTTAAGTTGACTCGCCTCTGATCCGCCCCTGACCCGTGAGCAGAGGTAGTGTTAAGCCCGATGCAGAGCTCAGCGTCCTCCCTAGACGCCACACACGGCACATTCTAGCCGTTTACGCATTGGCCAGCCCTCCCCGGCTCTCCCAGCTTCTAACCCGGGTTCGGCGTCTTCGCATTTACCTTTTCCGCCCGGGATCCACCCTTGTTCTGGAACCATCTTCACCGTGGTTCTATCGGGCCGAGCCCGACAGAGCCAGTTTCACGTCATGTACTGCTCACATTTGATTCGTTGTTTGCAGCAGGGGCGGGACTCATTCAAACAACCTCAGCGCGAGGGTTGAATTTCATTCAAATTTAACTACAGAAACGAGAAACCCCTAAAACAATTGTTAGCTGAATTAGTCTTTCTGAGTTAAATTTTTGTTAATAACTGATCACAAATCAGCTTATGTTACAACGTAAATAACAACGAAGCGCGCACCCATTTCCGCCTTTCAGCGCGGCTTGAATGTCATTAAAATATAACTAATGTTGTCTAACTGTTGCGCGCAGCCAGGGTTTTAAAATATGACTAATAATCTCTAACTCCTTTGCGTATCTAGAATGTCAAGAGTGGTGATTCCTTCATAAGCAACATGAACTCCTAAAAAAAACAGTCCGCCGCTGTGGCTTACGGGGTTAATGCCATCATTAGGCCTCTTCTGAAAAAATCTAATTTGGATCCCGACATTTTTTCTAATTACCGCCCAATTTCACACCTCCCTTTTCTGTCTAAAGTGCTGGAAAAAGCAGTTGCTGCTCAGCTGCAGGATCACTTACAACAACACTCCCTGTATGAGAAGTTCCAGTCTGGATTCAGGGCAGCTCACAGTACTGAGACTGCACTGCTGAGAGTTACTAATGATGTCCTCTTGGCTGCTGACACTGGCTCTCCCTCCATCCTTGTCCTCCTTGACCTCACTGCAGCCTTCGACACTGTGGACCATAGTATCCTCCTCCACCGTCTTCATGTGGAGGTCGGTCTCTGTGACACCGTCCTGGACTGGTTTAAATCTTTCCTCTCCAATAGGCTGGAATGTGTTAGTCTTGGCAACGCCACGTCCCAGACAGTCTCTGTCTCCTGTGGTGTCCCTCAGGGGTCGGTTCTGGGGCCCCTGTTGTTTTCCCTTTACATGCTGCCTTTAGGTCAAATTATTAATCAGTTCAACATTTCTTTTCACTGTTATGCCGACGATACACAGCTTTACATCAGGACTGGAGCATCCTCATCTTCCACCTTGTCATCTCCATCTTCACTCACTGCCCTCTCTGCCTGCCTGGAGGCAATTAGGGCATGGATGAATCAGAACTTTCTTCAATTAAACTGCTCCAAGACCGAGGCCATACTGATTGGCACCCCTCACCAGGTACAGACATCTACTATAACAACACTTTCCTTTTCTGGACAAGACATCCCCCTCTCCACCTCTGTTACAAATCTTGGAATAAAAATGGACTCCAATCTTACATTTGAAAATCACATTAAGCTTCTGTTTAAAACTTGCTTCTTCCATCTTCGAAACATCTCTAGACTTCGCCCATCCCTAACTTTTTCCGATGCTGAGAAGCTCGTCCATGCTTTTGTCTCCTCCAGGCTCGACTACTGCAACTCCCTGTTTATTGGAATCCCTGGCAAAAACCTTCAGAAACTTCAATATATTCAAAACAGTGCTGCAAGGATCTTGTTGCGAGTTCGTAAATTTGAACATATTACGCCCATTCTTCATAACCTTCATTGGCTTCCTGTCGCCTACAGAATTCAGTACAAAACTGCTCTCATTACACATCAATGCTTACATGGAACTTCACCAGATTATCTGAAGGATATTCTTATTCCACACTCATCCACCCGGTCGCTGCGGTCACAGAACAGTAATCTCCTTCACATTCCGAGAACCAAATTAAGGACCATGGGAGACCGGGCTTTCAGTGTGGCTGCCCCCCGCCTGTGGAACTCTCTTCCTGACTGTCTGAGGGTCCCACAGTCTGTGGTTGACTTTAAGAGCGGCTTGAAGACCTTTCTTTTCAACCGAGCATACTCTGCCTCCTCATGATTCTACTTTTGATCTTAGTTGATACTGTTATTGATTTTACTTGTTTTATTACTTGTTTTATTGACATTTAATTTCTGTTGCACCGTGTAGCACTTTGAGATTTTCATTAATGAAAAGTGCGTTATAAATTGAATTCATTATTATTATTATTATTATTAATGCTGTTGTGTCTTAACCAGACGAAGCGGGTTCGCGTCCCACCTGGGACAATGTTTTTTTTTTACGTTTGTCTTTTATTGGAGTAAATAAAAAGGAGTTTTGTTAAGCATTTTACCAAACAAACTCCTTTTTATCTACCAAACAAACTCCTTTTTATTTACTCCAATAAAAGACAAACGTAAAAAAAAAACATTGTCCCAGGTGGGACGCGAACCCGCTTCGTCTGGTTAAGACACAACAGCATTAACCCCGTAAGCCACAGCGGCGGACTGTTTTTTTTAGGAGTTCATGTTGCTTATGAAGGAATCACCACTCTTGACATTCTAGATACGCAAAGGAGTTAGAGATTATTAGTCATATTTTAAAACCCTGGCTGCGCGCAACAGTTAGACAATATTAGTTACATTTTAATGACATTCAGGTCGCGCTGAAAGGCGGAAATGGGTGCGCGCTTCGTTGTTATTTACGTTGTAACATAAGCTGATTTGTGATCAGTTATTAACAAAAATTAAACTCAGAAACACTAATATATATATATCCAGCTAACAATTTTTTTTTAGCGGAGTCTCCTCTCTTAAAACACGAACACTCCACCCACGTGAAGAGAGCACCCCACCCACTTCCAGAGAACTGCCCACCCACTTCAAGGCGGCTCTGCGGCAAATGCGTAATGAACGCGGGTGGCCCAGAGCCACCCAGGGGCGGCCCGGGGTATTGAGGGCTGGCCAATGCGAAAACGGCTGTGCGCGCCTGTTCACCGGGCAGAGCTCTGCTTTCTCTCTGCTTTCTTCTCAAGCAGCTGCACGCGGAGGGGGACTGAACTGAGGTCGCTGATTGGTCAGACACCGCGCATCGCGTACGCGCTCGTAAAATTGGAGCTTGGCGCGCTCGCGTGAATGTTCAAAGGGCTTGTGCAGCGGCGACCGCACGGCGCTCACACAGCGGGGCGCCGTGCTCGCTCAAGCGCGGAGCTCTGCGCCGCCCTTATAACCCGCATCTGTCGACTTGTGAAAGGTCTCGGGGCTGCTGCGGCTTCAAACTGATTTGAATAATGACGTACTCTCCCACGTACTATCCTGGCGCACACTGTCGCGCTCTATTTAAATGTGTAAACAAGAACATGACATTTGTATTTTGCTCGCGCATCACTCGCTATTCTTCGCCGAATCTTTTTCTTTTTTTATTGATCATCACGGAAATGGCTAATTGGGGTGATGCAGAGACCTGTGTGCTCCTGTCTCTGCGCGCAGATGAGGAAATTAATAAGGGACTTACCGGTACAGTGAAGGATGAGGCCCTTCTGGAGCGGATTGCTGTACTGATGCGAGAGCAAAAAAAAAAGCATTCGGATAAGCACAACGATGTTCGCTAGCGTCGCCATGTTTGTTTACAGACACCTCTGCGGTCCCACGTTAAACACGCAGGCGCCACGTCCTCTGAGCTGCAGATTTTCACCACGCCTCTTCAACACGCGCTGCAAATTGTTTTGTGAATGCTCAATTGAGGCCGGGCCGTGGCCGGATTCAACTTTGTTTTATGAATGACCCGATGGGTATTAAAGCCGGACTGGTCTGTGCGGGAACTGCGCGGCTCTGACTTATGAAAGGGGCTACAGTGTGTTCGAAGGAGGAGGAGGGAGGAGTGTGAACCGGAGTGACCTTCCAGTTCTCGTGGTGAATTATTGCGAGACCTCCCCCTTTGCCTGAGGCGCGGGCCTTGGCGGTGTAAACAAACCCCGGTGGAGTGGATTCGTTTAGATGAAAAAAGTCGTTTTGTTGTTGCCACATTTCTGTTAAGCAGATGAAATCCAGTTTTCGGTCGGATATTAGATTGTGAATAAGCTGACCTTTGCCCGTGAGGGAGCGAACGTTCAGAAGTCCAAACTTTACGGAGGAGGCGGAAGTAGTGACTGGAGCGTTAGCCGACCGAGCTAGGTTGGCTAACGTGCTGCTGCTGTTAGTGGTCTGAGCATTGCGGCATGAAGAATGGCGAGAGTCAGACCAGATTCATTCATTCAACCTTTATTTATACAGGCTAGCCTCGTTGAGCCACGGGGACTCATTTACAAGAGGGACCTGTCTCACTCACACCTAGGGTCAATTTAGAGTTACCAATCAGCCTAACATGCATGTTTTTGGACTGTGGGAGGAAACCGGAGCACCCGGAGAAAACCCACGCATGCACGGAGAGAACATGCAAACTCCACCCAGAAAGGCCCCCGGGCCGGGATTTGAACCGGGGACCTGCTCGCTGAGAGGCAGCAGCTCTACCAGTTGTGCCACCCTGCTGCCCGTGCACCGTGCTGTGCTGTCAGATGGAGGTTATGGGATTAGCCTTGTCAGCCATGAGTCGACGGCGCGAGCCCCGGTGGATGTATCTCCGACGAGGATGGAAGGCAATTTCCTGAAGAGGTACACGGCCGGTAGGAAACGAAGACGAAGAGCTCAACGGCTGAATAATGGAGGAGGCCAGACGTTGGGTGGTGGAGGATGATCAGAAGGAGAGTCCAAACGAGAGCAGGCAGCAGGTAAATCCAAGTAAAATCCATGTTTGATGATGAGTAGAAATGCCCAGGCAAGGATCAGTGAAAAAACAGCAGAAAGTACTGAATAAAACAAAAACAAGAAAAAAGTATGAGGAGCAGCGGCAGCTATGTGTGCCAGCGTTCACTCCCGGAAGTCGTTACCCACTGTCCCTCCTCTGGACATGTCCAAACCATCTCAGTCTGGCCTCCCTAACTTTATCTCCCAGTTGTTCAACATGTGCTGTACCTCTGATGATCTCATTCCTGATCTTATCCATCCTTGTCACTCCTAAGGAGAACCTCAACATCTTCATTTCTGACACTTCCAGTTCTGTCTCCTGTCTTTTTGTCCATGTCTCTGTCTCCTGTCTTTTTGTCCATGTCTCTGTCTCCTGTCTTTTTGTCCATGTCTCTGTCTCCTGTCTTTTTGTCCATGTCTCTGTCTCCTGTCTTTTTGTCCATGTCTCTGTCTCCAGACCATACAACATAGCTGGTCTCACCACTGTCTTGTAAACTTTTCCTTTGACCTTTGCTGACACCTTTTTGTCACAAATCACTCCTGAAACTTTTCTCCATCCACTCCATCCTGCCTGGACTCTCTTCTTCACCTCTTTACCACATTCCCCATTTTCCTGGACAGTGGACCCCAAGTACTTGAAGTCCTGCACCTTTGTGACCTCTGCTCCTTGTAGCCTCACTGTTCCACTGGCCTCCCTCTCATTCACACACATGTACTCTGTCTTACTACGGCTGACTTTCATTCCTCTTCTTTCAAGTGCATACCTCCACCTCTCCAAGTTCTCTTCCACCTGTTCCCTGTTCTCACCTGTACAGATCACAATGTCATCTGCAAACATCATAGTCCATGGGACTATGACATTGACATGTTGTCAATTGACCTAATTAGTGTTAATTGGTCTTCCAGCTGTTCGTTATATGCTCAATTTCCTTTTTCCAGCCACTTATTGCTACTTGTCCCATCTTTTTTGGGATTTGTTGACACTGAAATTTTGAATCAACATAATTTTCCTTTAAAATGTTACATTTACTCAGATTAAACTTTTGATCTGTCATCTATGTTCTATTACGAATAAAATATTGACATTTGTCTCCACATCATTGCA
>JBBPBX010014362.1:30547-51018 GCA_038048925.1 Garcialebias charrua
CCAGATAAGGGATTAAGAAGGGGAAATTAATAAATTTGTGTCACATATAAAACAGTCCTGCATCGCTTTGAATGAGAACATGCGAATGCTCGTTGGCTGCGCGCTCCCCCGTGGTCTTCTGAACTTGACTTCAGCTCCGCCTCCTGCTGAATTTTCTCTCGCTGCCTTTGGATATTCTGTGTTTATATGTTAATAAAACGTCCTAATAAAATAAAATAAAACCATGGAGCGCTGGTCCAACACACCAGAAGACCAGGAAATCTGATGGGACTCGGGCAGCAACGTAAAACCTGACTTTAATTCTCTCGTGACAACCTGAGGCATTTCCTTGTTCATTTCACTCAGCGGAGGGTGAGGAGGAGAAGGAGGAGGGAGCGATTACTTGACTTTTGGGAAAAAAAACAAAAGAAAACTCCAGATAAGGGATTAAGAAGGGGAAATTAATAAATTTGTGTCACATATAAAACAGTCCTGCATCGCTTTGAATGAGAACATGCGAATGCTCGCTGGCTGCGCAGGGACAGCCACTTTGGACATGATTTAATTCGCTCGTGAGTCGTGACAAATCCATTTCCTCATTCCTGTCAGAGTCAGAGTCAGAGAGAATTTATTGTCATTTGCACCGCATGTAGTACATGTGTTGAAAACGAGATTATGTACACAGGGTCCCAGTTACATCCAACAACAAATGCAAGAGAAAAACAATAATAACATCTAGGATTAACTAAGAGAGACATCAGCTAGTAATACACTAAGCCCTAATGTAGTAGAAAAACATCATTATAAACAGCAGCACGAACATGAGCAGATGGTCACAGATGAACGCAGATAGTCACAGATGAACGCAGCAACAAGAAACAGATCAGTATCAGCATGATGTGACATTTTGCAGTGTTTATTCTTATTATTTATTTATTCATGAGTCTGACAGCCTCAGGGTAGAAGCTGTTCCTCAGTCTAGTGGTTCTACAGTGAAGGATGAAGCGATCACTTGACTTTTGGTAAAAAAACAAAATAAAAGTCCAGCTCTGGGATGAAGAAGGGATATTTAATACATTTGTGTCACATACAAATCAGTCCTGCATCGCTTTGCAATCCTTTGAATGAGAATGTGCGCGGCGCTGAGGCTGGGACAGGCGGGGGCGTGGGTTGGGGCGTGACAAACAACTCTGTTTTTATTGGCTGGTCATTGTCCGGGTCACTCTGTGTTTTTAGTGTTTTTATAAATGCTGATAGAGAAGCAAGGCGACTATAGTTTTTTTCAGAGATTACTTTGTCTAACACCAGTCTGTCAGTAGATAGTGACTATTGGCTTTGATTCTCATTCGTCCCAAGCTCGTTGTTTGATTACACTTTGGATCAGAAAAGGAGATACGCTGAATACACTTAAAATACGACAAACGCACATAATTTAAAGTTCCAAAAACCAGTTTAATTAATCATGAGTTTAAAAAGTCACAGAATACATTTGTTCTATTTCTAACAGCCATTACATTTGTTTAAAAGACGTGGACAGTGAGAGAGAGAGAGAGAGAGAGAGAGAGAGAGAGAGAGAGAGAGAGAGAGAAGGAGGGAGAGGAGGAGAGAAGGAGGGAGGAGGTAGGGAGAGAGGGGGACAGGGAGACCCATACGACCTTGGTGGGCTGCTTTTCCCCATGGCCGGCTCGCGTTGACTGCTGGAGAAGGAAAAACTCATTCTTTTATTCTTTCGTAGGGCGTTGCCTGCCTTAACCAATAAGAAAAGTTTTCTGCTTTAAGGACTGTTGCCCTCCTTTCCTGCCAGTCATATATCTGCAGTCATAAAACTGACAAAGAGTCGCCAGGCCTTTCTCCCCCAAGCAGAACAGATCCAAACAAAGCACTCTTTCAGAACCAGAATCTCACATGAGTACTTGCTCACATCCTGTGTCCCCTCAGCAAATCCTATCATTCTACAAGAGAGAGACTGATCATTTGACCACCGTGTGAAAACTCCTTCAAAATAAATTAAAACACAAAGACAAAATTATTTTATTTCATAACAAAGCCCCTTTGGACCTCATTCTGCTGAGGTCCATCCCAAAAGAAATAAAATCACACACCTAATAACGCATATATACACAATATTTAATCCGTTTTTTCAAAATCCTCCAAGTTATAGTTTTTTAACAAAAACAGTTGTCTCATCACTTCAGGGTCCCTTTTTTCCAGGGTGGACGTGATAAGTCTAACCGTCAAAGACCTTAAACAATGCACGTAGCAGCACCCGCAAGTTATAAGTATGCCTAAAAAAATAGCCAATGATACCATTATAGATACAAACACCTGTTTCCAGGGACCGAAGATCTTTATCAGCCAATCGTCCAGTGGGTCGTCCAGACCCGAATGAATTTATTAATATGCAAATTGTAGAATATAAGGAAATATATGCAAACTATGAACGATAATAATAGTAAGCGCTTAGGATATTGCAGAATTATGAACCTTGAGTTCCCAAGTTCCTCCTCCAGCAGCAAGGCAGTTGTCTCCCTTGAACACACAAAAATAGAGAAAGAACACAAGATTTATATCACCATCACAGAAACATTAATATACTTTTTGAATGTGCCACACGTACTCAGGGGCATTCCCCTGGCTTTGCTCGGGAATGTCCTCCTATGTCCCCGAGTTTTCTTCGTGTTATGTGAAACTCTAATATGTAATGTTTTATCGTTCTAGGTGTCTGTTCTATGTGTGCATGTTCCAGCATCGAGTGGCCCCATAAAACAGAGTCCTTCTGGGCCTCGCACGCAACTTTACTCGACTACTTTGGGTCTATCAAGGCATGAGAGTTCGAATGCGACCTCTTCTTGTTGTCCAGCCCAATCCTTTAGCTCCTTCCTGGTTCACGGGCTGGAGCACACTGAACCGTGTGGATCCCCTGGCATTGACACGCACTGCCTGTGGTGTGCGTTCAGCGACCCCACACGGGTCCTTCCTGACCAGGGCTGTCTGGTCTTGCCTCCCCGGGACTCCGTTGAGAAAACCCCCTCAGCTGGAGCATTTCCAGGAACCACCTATCATAAACAGAATGTGCCACAGCAAACAACACCCAATCAATTATAAATCAGTAGTACAAAGAATGAATCATGCATGTAGTGGGTTCGGAAGAGGCTTAATCTTCATTAGGGTTAATTATGAGTAGTTTTAAGGCGGTTCATACTTACAAAAATACTGTACCTTTTCACTCAGCTTATAGCAGAAATTACACACATAACAATAACATCACAAGCGGCGGCAGAGCATAATTAAAAAAAATAACATAGCAAGTGGCGGCAGAGCATAATTAAAAAAATAACATAGCAAGCGGCGGCAGAGCATAATTCTAAACACCCTCTGATCAGGTCCACTTCAGGTTTGAGTGGTTTGAGCCTGCAGGCCAGGAAACATTTCCAAGGGGCGTCCCCCATCCTGCTTCACACACATTTCACAGAGGAAAAAAAACAGCGTTGTTAATTGCTCATTTGAAATATGCTTGCATCAATACTCCTTCCTCCATGACATGATTAAAGAAAATAAAACGTTCAAGACCGATGCCGCCTCAATATCAACGCAAGTGAACTTTGTTTATAACGCCAATTTATCAGTTCCTTATTATGCTTTGTATACTAAAATGTATTTACCATCTTTTAGTTAATTAGTTATTTCTAGGAACATTTTTCGGCCTAGTTGTTTTTAGGAAACATTTACAATCTAGTTATTTCTAATTAGTTATTTCTAGGGACCAATTTCAACCTCTCTATTTTTAGAAACATCTGTCAGCCCCTTAACCCCCTTTTGAAACAAAACTCTACCTTGTTTCAATTATGCCAAAGTTATTTGGTTAATAAATTGGAAATTGTGTCTAAATTTACCATCCTTTAACCTAAGCACTAGTGTCAGATGTTTCCTAAACCTCAGCCTATTGCCACCACTAATTTGGTTTTCACAACCATATAGCTAACTGTAATCTACGATATCATCTCATTTTCTTCAAAATTATAATCATTTACCAAAATGTACCCCTTGTGACACATCAGATTTCCAACATGCACTCCGCCAAGGATAACTGCTGCCCTCTCTTCAATCTTATTAAAACCTTGTATGAACGTTTGTGGAGACACAAATTTTAACCTGCAAAAACAAAAATACAAAAGTTAACTCGTTTTAGGGTCAGGAGCTAGGATCATTTCCCTTGCTTTTCTTAAGCTTCACCACAGAGTTACAGGACCCAGAAAAAGCAAGTTGTCAGATCCACCTGAGCATAGTATAACTAAGAATCATGAAGCCCGCGCTGGCAGGCCCCAAATGTGCCTATGTGTTTCATTAAAAAATTTATCATAGCGACTGTAGTTTTGATCCCGGATACTAAGATCAATGACAGAACCTCACAGATCAATATGGGGTGCGGCCTTTGCTGGTATGAGTGACTTCAGGACCATTTGTTCTCTTGTCTGTTTGGAGAACGTGTTCAGCTTTCTCTTGTTCCAGCCCCCAGTGAGACGTTCACTGGGTTCTGATTCTCATCCGGACCCCCCAAATCCGGACCGTATATCCTGGCCATTTGTGTCTGATGACCATGTGTTGACAGTTCTTTGAGAAAGTCTTTGCCTCTGCTCGGCTGAAAGTTTCTGTGGACAGTCTTTTGTTCTTTCGGTGCCTTTGTTGTTTTCAGTCGTTCCTTGCGTAAGCCCCTCAAAAGTTCTTTGAGCAAGGTTGCATATGAGTTTGTTCTTCCCAGTGAAGTCACAGTGAGTCAGTTTCTGGACACACCTTCATATTAAATCTGATCCGATCTGATCAATAACCACAGTAGCTGAGATTCAAAAGTCAGATGCTGCATGTGTTTTGACAGAGGCCTATCTTAATGCATATTTACCATTATGTGTTCTGTATAGATGAGGTGGGATTCATAAGACTCACTCTTGCCGTTCCATCAACACTGTTCAATGAGGCTATTTAAAAAATTAAAAAATTAAAAAATCATTAACAGACCAGGATCAAATTAATTTTCTGTTAACAAGCTCTATTATGGATCCTTCGACGGAGGCATCTTTTAATCTGATCTGCACAACAGATCCAAAACATTAGTTTACCTAAAAGTGAAATAATCAATTTACCCTGAAACCAAAAAATACTGTAGCCTACTTTTATTTTAGAAAATATAATTTACTATTTCCTAAGACCCCCTTGCTAGTATACAGTCTATGATAATTAGCCAATTCCTTGAGCCTTCTAAGATCTGCCTTCTTGTTGGATTTATTTATGTATCGTGTATATTTTCATGTCTAAACGGCACCGCTAGATGCCCTCCTAAATTGTCAATTTGAAATTATTAAGCTCAGTGGCTCATTTATTCAAAGTAAAATGTGGGCTCTTTCATTTTGGCCTGTTGTTCCAGGTATATAACTATTAGTCCAGGGGTGTCAAACTCATTTTGATCTGGGGGCCGCATACAGCTTAATCTGATCTCAAGGGGGTCAGACCAGAATACTCATTCCAAAAGTCCACTTTTTTTCTTTGTATTAGTGCAAAGAATAAATAAATTATAAAAATATTAACATTAAATTAATTGTCCTTTTACACTTTTACTCAGTTTAACATTTAAGTGCATTACATATTAAAAAACTGATCAGTGATTGCACGTTTTAAAACATTTATTCAACAAACTGTTTTGTTAAATACCCTGATGCATGCTCAATAATCCAGGTAGAAAAATCTAAAAAGCTAAATCTGGGCTTCTGGACATACAAAAAAAACAGTTTTGTTAAAACCCTTTCCTGCATGTTAAAAATGCATCAAAATTTAGAAATGAATGAATTTTAAATCCATTTTCCACATCTAAGAAGCAACTGTGAACCCATAAATTGAGCTTTGAGCGTAGCTGTTTTATTACTGCAGATTTTTAAGAAAATAGCGTTTATTTTTTTAAAAATAATTCAGATTCATCTGCGGGCCGACTAAAACCCCCTGGCGGGCCGGATGCGGGCCGGGTCTTTGTCACCCCTTAGTCGATTTTTTAAGTCCAACTCTCCACTTATTACAAATTGGGATTCAATTTATGTCCTCAATAGATTAAAATTAAAGGTGTATTTATTTAAGACCTGTCTGTGAGGGCTACTCCCTCCTTAGCACTTTGAGATTTCCATTAATGAAAAGTGCGTTATAAATTGAATTCATTACTATTATTATTAATATTATTATTATTTATTCTTCAAACCCCAATCTGTCCTCTTCTTTTATTCATCTGACTCCAAACAGTTATTAAACTCTGTACCTGCATCCCTTTACTTTTATTAAATGTTTCAGAACGAATGACCCAACTGGATGACTGAATTAAATTACAAATAAAAGTGACTCCGACCTATGTTTGGTTTTTCTAGAAATTATTATGCTCCTGTCTGCAGTACCTTTTTTCGTCCATCAGGGGTCTCCATTATACTCAGGCTCAGTGTTTGCCAGGTGTACGATAATTTTCGTATTTGTACGATAATTTTGCCCTCTGTACGATGTACGATCGATAATCCCGAAAAAGGCCAAAAATACGATAATTCCGCCATTCTGTGAACGTGTAGTTGTGATCGGTTTCCATCAGCCTGTCGCAACTTTCTGCCGGAGTTTTTTGTGAACCCTGAAGGCGTCTTGAAATTCCAGCTAATCGTGCTTTTCTAAATGTGACAGAAGACTTTCTGTAGAGCTCTTTTTCATTCAACCTTTATTTATACAGGCTAGCCTCTTTAGTTGCCACCAGATTATAATGCGTATTAATGTCTATGGTTCCCCCCAGTACTGACGCCACAAAGCTGTGAGTGCCTGTTAGACGCTACAGTATTCAACAATAGAGTGACTTATTTTGTTTATGATAGGTGTACGATAATCCTACCTTTCTCACCTGGCAACCCTGCTCTGGCTATACACGAAACGACTGTCTTTTGCATCCCCATAGTTGCCAAGTCCGCTTATTCCAAGCGGCATTGGGCTTGTTTTCCCTGGAGTCACTTTCAAATTTGATCAGCCGCTTGTGGCGGGTTTTTATTTTTGCTTCTCGTGGACATTAAGTCGCTTATTTGTGCTTGTTTTGAAGGAGCTGATCGCTTCTTTCGGTCTAGAGATCTGGCAACCCTGCAACGCTCACAAGACGTGGACATTCACTGGAACTATTCACAAAAGTACGTCTTCCAAATTGGTAATCCACTTTCTCTGCTTCTTATATTGGGAAATACAAGTATGATGCGTTCGGTTCTACATCCTCACGTCCTATACACAAATTATAAGACGACGTCTCGTAAACCACGTCGGACCTAATGGCTCGTTAGCTTTGCTGTTAGCTGCTAAATTCGTCTACAAAAACCAACTTTGGATTATTTAAAGTCGATATTGTTTATCTACACGACGCGCCACTGTACGCTTTGTTAGCGAATCCGATGTGAGCTGTCTACCGTTACAAAGTTATAAAATGTCCGCTGTTAGGCATATGCTATGCTAACGGGAGGTTCACTGCAATTTTCCAACTTTCCCGTTTGTCTAAGTGTTATAACCTAAAATTATTGAGATAGAATGTCATAATCCTTTTTGATCAATCCTTCCAACTGTGACGGTTCATTCGGCCCTAATTAATTTGTCTCGAACTGTCCGCAAATATTTTATTTGTTTATTCAAAAAACTGTACAATCCTGAGGCCTTCTAGCCTGGTTAAAACCAGACCCTCGTTCAGAGCTGAAGTTCTATTTTTTCATTTCACCCACATTCACGCTGTAGAAAATGATCTAGTCCTGTTAAAATGGAGAAGTGTAAACCGTTTTAATGTAATGTTTATTTTGTGTTTCAGGAACCCAGCACCAACTCCTGAAGAGGTGGAGAATTCGTTTATTACTCTATTAACTGCTGTATCTAAATAAAACTGTTCTAACTTCAGCGCCTCAATGTTTGTTTCATATTTAATCTTCAGATAGCTTGTGAAAAGTTTAAGAAGAAAAAACAATCCATAAATATGTCATACAGGCTAAAAAATACAGTAGTCATTATTTTCCTCCTTCTGTTTTTGAATTCTTTAAAGTCCATGACTCACCATGTTTTCAAATTGCATCGCCATTATTTATTTGTTTATTTAAAAATAATACAGGAGCGTTTATTTATATTGTAGAGAAATAACGCTAAATGTGTTATTTCATGATTCATAGCAGATTTTTAGCAAAAGCTCCGGGAAGATCTGCCCCTCTCTTTTTTCTCTCCCCGTGGGTCGGGAGTTCAGAAAGGTAGCCGCCCAACAAGGCTGGACAGAACCGAGCCCTGAGTCAACGAAAAGAACTTCAAAGGTAACAGCAGAACGGGAAGCCAGGGAGAAGACGAGAGAAGCCGCGTGGCTCTTGCTCCTCTCTGGGCAGAAGCTGAGAGGCTTTGAGAGCAGCGAGCAACAGTCCGCAGCGGTGTTATATCTTATTAAAACGTCTATAAAATAAATAAAAAATAAAAACAGAGCACTGGTCCAGTGGTACACACAAATGCACCAAGAAATATGCAGTTTTAACTCCCATTTTATTTTATTTTATTTTATTTATTTTTTTTGAACCCTCGCCTGGCCCAAATGCAAAAATGAAAATAGACGAAATATTCTACTACAGTAATAGTTTATTATATTCCAAAAAAGCTAAGTCTGGTCCTCTGGACATTCAAAAAACAAAACAAAACAAAGCAAAAAAAAAAACC
Organism: Garcialebias charrua; assembly: GCA_038048925.1. Classification (NCBI taxonomy): domain Eukaryota; kingdom Metazoa; phylum Chordata; class Actinopteri; order Cyprinodontiformes; family Rivulidae; genus Garcialebias; species Garcialebias charrua. The sequence continues at coordinate 39,251 of JBBPBX010014362.1, forward strand.
TGTAGAAACGTTTCGTCTTTCGTCCGAAAGACTTCCTCAGTCTGAGAAGCTGTGTTCAGCTCAGTCTTATAAATAGCACCCTCCCACAGTGGATCAACCAGTTGGCTGATGACAGCCGAAACCAGCTGCTCACATGATCAAGGAGGACCATCAGCCTGACGATGGATCGTTAACACCCTGATGGTTGTTTGCTATTCACAGAGGGCTGAGTGATACCAGCAATAACAGCATTGTAAGTGGGGCAGACCCAGACCAGTGGTCATTCCGTATGTTGCGGGAGTTTCAGAGACATTGAGACGTTTATTTTCTAAACACAACGTCCCAGTGGCTTTTAAACCCCAAAATACATTACGACAAAGACTGGTTCATCCCAAAGATCCAGTCCCCCGGCACAAACAGAGTAATATTGTGTATGCTGTTCAGTGTCAGGAGGGCTGTGATCAGTCTTACATCGGGGAAACTAAACAGCCACTGGCCAAAAGGATGGCCCAGCACAGAAGATCAACATCATCAGGTCAGGACTCTGCGGTCTACACTCATCTCCAGGCCAGCGGTCACTCTTTCAGGGATGAAGATGTTCACATCCTTGATAGAGAGGAACAATGGTTTGAGAGAGGAGTAAAGGAGGCCATCTTTGTGAAAAGAAACCGTCCATCATTAAACAGAGGTGGAGGCCTCCGGGTTCAACTGTCCCCCACTTACAATGCTGTTATTGCTGGTATCACTCAGCCCTCTGTGAATAGCAAACAACCATCAGGGTGTTAACGATCCATCGTCAGGCTGATGGTCCTCCTTGATCATGTGAGCAGCTGGTTTCGGCTGTCATCAGCCAACTGGTTGATCCACTGTGGGAGGGTGCTATTTATAAGACTGAGCTGAACACAGCTTCTCAGACTGAGGAAGTCTTTCGGACGAAAGACGAAACGTTTCTACAGGTTTTTTTTGCTTTGTTTTGTTTTGTTTTTTGAATGTCCAGAGGACCAGACTTAGCTTTTTTGGATTTTTCTACCTGGATTATTGAGCATGCATCAGGGTAGTTTATTATATTATTTTATCCTTTATTTTGTTCTTTATTTTAAAATTATCTCTTACTTATTTTATTTGTTTGTGGGTTTTTCCTGAACTGACAAAGACATTGCATTTTTTATGATTTTAATCTGCTCGGTCAGTGTTTTAAGCAAGGTTTTCTCAAGTTTTTTTTTTTTTTTTTTTGAAACTCTCCTCCATGTCACACACACCATGCCTATTAATCTTTATTGATACTGAAACAACCGGAACTTTTTTCTTGTAATTCATCCACGCAGTTGGCCTTATACCCAGCTAACATTGAACGTTCAGACAACGTCCTCTGAACGTTGTCATCAACGTCCTCTGAACGTTTGCTGAAAACGTTCACTGAACGTCCAAATGAAACTCCATAAAACGTTCAGAGAATGTCCCCTGAATGTTCAGACAACGTCCTCTGAACGTTCAGAAACTGTCCCCCGAACGTTCAGACAACGTCCTCTGAACGTTCAGAGAACGTCCCCTGAATGTTCAGACAACGTCCTCTGAACGTTCAGAGAACGTCCCCTGAATGTTCAGACAACGTCCTCTGAACGTTCAGAAACTGTCCCCTTAACGTTCAGACAACGTCCTCTGAATGTTGTCATCAACGTCCTCTGAACGTTTGCAGAAAACTTTCACTGAACGTCCAAATGAAACTCCATAAAACGTTCAGATAACGTCCCCCGAATGTTCAGAAACTGTCCCCTGAATGTTCAGAAACTGTCCCTTCACAAACTTTTCAAGTTCCCAATTACATTAATCCACAGTTTTAAATTGAGATTTATTAGTGGAAACATGATGATATGTAGTTGTGCAAATAACTCTTGGCTATGAAGTAATTCTACAGTACTAACATTAAAAATAACAGAGGCGAAAGTTATGATAAAAGAATCAGTATCATAATATAAAACAAATCCGTATATGAATTAAAAAACGCATAACTGGCATCAGTAGTAACAAAATAGGTACAAAAAGAATCTGTACATGAATAAAAAAAATGCATAAAAGGTATTAACTAAATCGGTATAAAATGAATCTGTATATGAATAAAAAAATCATAAAAAAGGTATTAACAAAGGTATAAAAGGAATCCATATATGAATAACAAACGCTTAAAAGGCCTCAGTATTAACAAAAAAGTTATAAAAAGAATCAGTACATGAATAAAAGAAATGCATAAAAGGTATTAAAGGTATAAAAGGAATCTGTACATGAATAAAAATGCATTAAAGGTATTAACAAAGGTATAAAAGGAATCCATATATGAATAACAAATGCTTAAAAGGCCTCAGTATTAACAAAAAAGTTAGAAAAAGAATCTGTACATGAATTAAAAAATGCATAAAAGGTATTAACAAAGGTAAAAAAAAGGAATATGTACATGAATAAAAAATGCATAAAAGGAATCAGTATTAAAAAGAAAATGGATACGGAATATATGGAATTAGAAATGGATACGTCTTTATCAAAGCAAAGGAAGGGTCTCAGCCTAAAATGATAAAAGAGCTGACGGATCTGGATGAATTCAAGAGATGAAAAATTACAAATCAATGAAACAACTCACAATCAAATGGATAAAATATACGGTGAAATGAACAAATACATTAGAACATGACAACATACGAAGACTCAGAACCTAAAATATATAATGTTGAAAATGTGATTGATGCAAATTTTTTTCCTGTAATAAATGATAGCGAATATTATAATGAAGAGCAGTTTAATGACATCAATATATCAAATGGAGTTCTCTCCATTATTCACTTTAATAGCAGAAGTATAAATGCAAACATATCCAAAATAACAGATTACTTAAAACAATTAAATAGAACTTTTACGATAATAGCGTTGTCAGAGACATGGCTTAATGATGATAACACTAGTAATATTCACATCGAGGGGTATGAATTATATCATATGAACAGAAATAATAAAAGAGGTGGTGGTGTCGCACTATTTGTCAATAATGAAATAAAATGTAAATTAAATAATGAAATGTCAATAATAGTTGATAATATTATGGAAATGATAACAATAGAAATTATAAACAAAAACGATAAAAACATAATAATAAGTTGTGTATATAGATCACCAGGAGCAAATATAGAAATATTCACTGATAAAATCTTGGAACTAATGGAGAAAAGTTTTAATAAAAATATTTTCTTGTGTGGAGACTTTAACATTGATATGGGAAATAAAACAGATTCAAATAACATAAGCACATTTATAAACTCAATGTACAGTTTAAATATGTATCCATTGATATCAAAGCCAACAAGAATTACAACTCATAGTGCTACAATAATTGATAATATTTTCACAAATATAACAAATGGGGATGTGATTGGTGGTATCTTAACGACCGACTTAAGTGATCATTTACCAGTTTTCACAATCTTTAAAAATGATCAAAATATCACAAAAGCAGACACAACGAAGAAAAAAATCATAAACACATCAAAAAAAGTTTTGGAAAAATTGAAAGAGGATCTGGATAAACAAGACTGGAATGATGTGTATGTTGATGATGCGAACAGGGCATATGATGAGTTTATGAATATCTTGGAAACCCTGTATGAAAAGAATTGTGTGCAAACAAATTACACAAAGAGAAATACGAATGATCAACCATGGATGACAAAAGGGTTAAGAAATGCATGTAAAAAAAAGAATTATTTGTATTCATGTTTCTTGAAATTGCGAAGTCAGAGCGCAGAAGAAAAATATAAAAAGTATAAAAATAAATTAGTAGGGATTATAAGGAAACATAAGAAAGAATATTATAGTAAATTATTAGATAAAACTAATGGTGATATGAAAGCAACATGGCGAGTAATGAATGGTGTACTGAAGAATCATAAAGCAAAAACTGGTATTTCAAAATATTTTGTAAAAGACAACGATGAAGTTCATGATGAAAATGAAATTGTAAATGGATTTAATCAATATTTCGTGAATGTTGGATCAAGCCTTGCAGCTAAGATACCAAAAGTAGATAAAAATATGATCCACTCAATTACAGGTTGTGCAAATAGTATTTTCCTAAATGGAACTAACAAAGAGGAAATAATGAATGTAGTAAAACATCTTACAGACAAGAGATCGAAAGACTGGGTGGACATGGATATGATGTTTGTAAAGGACATAATGAGCCATGTTATTGAGCCGTTCACATACATATGTAACTTATCATTTTCAACAGGAATTTTTCCAGATAATATGAAAGTAGCTAAGGTCGTTCCTCTTTTTAAAAATGGTGATAAATGTGTATTCAACAATTATAGACCTATATCCTTGTTACCACAGTTTTCAAAAATTCTTGAAAAACTATTTGTAAACAGACTAGACCAATTTATAGATAAACAAAATATTCTAAGCAACAGTCAGTATGGGTTTAGATCAAAAAACTCTACATCAATGGCTCTCATGGAATTAATGGAACAAATAACTACTGCTGTCGATCAAAAACAACATTGTATCAGTATCTTTGTTGATTTAAAAAAAGCATTCGATACTATTGATCACACCATTCTCCTTGAAAAACTGAACAAATATGGTATTAGAGGACCAGCATTACAGTGGGTATCTAGCTACTTAAAAAATAGGAAACAATTTGTACAAATAAATGATGTAAGATCTGACCTCTGTAATATCACATGTGGAGTTCCCCAAGGCTCTGTACTTGGACCAAAGCTTTTTATTTTATATGTGAATGACTTGGTAAATGTGTCAGGACTCCTTAAATGTGTACTTTTCGCTGATGATACCACTTTTTTCTGTTCAGGTGAAGATATAGAACAAATGTTAGAATTGATAAAGACAGAATTTGTCAAGATACAAACTTGGTTTAAAATAAATAAATTATCATTAAATCTAGAAAAAACTAATTACATGATATTCGGTAATAAAAAGAAAACTGTTGATGTTCCACTCAAAATTGAGGATGTTGAGATTTGTAGAGTGAATGAGGTGAAGTTTTTGGGTGTTATCATTGATGACAAACTGACATGGAAACAACACATAAATTCTGTAAGAATAAAAATAGCTAGATCGATAGCAGTACTGTACAAAGTCAGAGACCTATTGAATGATAAAGCTCTGTATTTGTTGTATAACACAATCATTGTTCCACACTTAATCTATTGTATTGATGTTTGGGGGAAAGCGTGTAAAACAATCACAAAGCCTATTTTTGTATTACAGAAAAGAGCTGTAAGAATTATCACTAGAAAGCATTACCGTCATCCATCAAGTACATTATTTTATCAACTAAAATTATTGAAGTTCCATGATTTGGTAGACTATAATATTTTATCAGTTATGTATAGAGCTCAAAATAATGCATTACCTTTAAATATCCAAATGCACTTTGTTAAAAGACAAAGTTGTTATAATCTTAAGGGAACAGAGTTGTTTGTAAAACCACAATTCAGAACCAGTTTGAAGGGACGTTCTACCTCAATCCAGGGAATTAGATTATGGAATGGCTTGGAGAATGTAGTTAAAAATGCCAAGTCAATGTTTACATTTAAAAAAATGATCAAAACAAATGTGTTAAAAAAATATATGTGAAATAACGTAATGTGTATTGTATTAGTTAGAAAATTAGAAAGAGTTAGTCATTTTGTACTGTTAGTTAGAAAATTAAAAAGAGTTAGTAATTTTGTACTGTTGGTTGAAGAATATTATTGTTTAACCTGACTGTTGGAAAAAGTTGGTTGAAGATTATTATTGTTTACATGGTTTGACTACTGTTGTTTAATCTGATTGTTGGAGATAAGGGGCAGATATAATAAGATTTATTCTTCTTTCTGCCACCTTTCATTTTTTTACATTTTGTACACTATCATTATGAGATTGCCTTGTATTGTTTCTTTTGTAAAAAAAATGAACAAATTTAATAAACATAAACATAAACATAAAAGATACTAATGATATTCTCATGGCCTCTGAAAATGAACTTGTGTCGATACTGGTCCTGTTAGACCTCAGTGCTGCATTTGATACAGTTGATCACAATATTCTATTACAGAAGCTTTAATATGATATGGGGATCACAGGAATGGCTCCAAAATACTTTAGAGCATACAAAGTATTTATTTGATAGATTTCAGTTTGCAAATGTAAATACTGAAACTTCTTCATACACCAAAGTTAGTCATGGAGTTCCTCTGGGTTTAGTGATTGGCCGAATATTTTTTACTTTACATGTGCTTCCATTAAGCAAAGTTATTAAACAGCATGGGATACATTTTCATTGTTATGATGATGATACACAGTTATATTTGTCCATGAAACCCAGTGAATCCAATCAGTTACTTAGAACACAAGTGTGTCTTGTTCTGGATGACCCTTAATTTTCTTCTTTTAAACTCAGACAAGAAAGAGGTTGTGGCTTTTGGCCCTGAACATCTTAGGAATACACTTTGCCCACCCACCGCGAGGATCTTCCATAGACCAATAAGCGCCAGTTGAGTTCATCTGTGACCAGCACGTGGTGCTGTTGGACCAGATAATACTGAGAACCTCCTGCCACATCAGCACATCCTATCGATGTTTGCAACAAATTACACATGCGAAGTAACAGCTTCTGTGGCTCGTTGGTCTAGGGGTATGATTCTCGCTTTGGGTGCGAGAGGTCCCGGGTTCAAATCCCGGACGAGCCCCTTTCTTTATCTCCCAGGCTCTGAACCAGAATCTCTCCCCCTTGGTTTACCTGACTCTGTCAAGAACCTGTTCCCTGTTTAGGGTTACCCCACTCCCCTGCAGATGCGCTCAGTCATTCTCTACAAAGGAGCTATTGAAAAAATGAATTTACATTTTAGAGAATGTGGTAAAACTCTACAAAGAAACAAAACGACTAGTTTCTCCCTTTTATAAATATTCTAACAGCACAGACCACAAGAAAAAGCCGGCCTTTTCTTTCTCCTTCAGGCTCTGACGCTGGATGCCTGTTCAGTCTCGGACATCTACCATTCCAGATGAAGGTTTTCAAACATCAATAGTTCACCTCATATTATGGTTTATAAACTACCTACCCCTGAACATTGCTGCAAGCTGAAATCCCAAACGTCTGAAAATCTTTAGTGAATTACTCACTCCTGTCAGAAAACACAGACTCCTTATACACCCCAGGTTGGCACAGTTTGCAAATCTGATTTAGCCTTTTTGTAAAACTCTAAATGCATTCTCATACAACAAAGCTCATGTTGCTCATTTTCAAATTCAATTCAATTAAAATACTTTATTAATTCCAAAGTGGAAATTAATTGTTATTGTTGCTCATCATCATCCTGGTTTCGTTAGAGTTGTTATAGATGCTGATGGCTGTAGGCAGGAAGGATCTCCTGCAGCGGTTCGTCCCACAGTGGATCTGAAGAAACTGGCTGCAGAGGCCGATCTGTCCACCTGGACATGGTGGGTCTCCTTGGTAGCAGGATCGCCTGAATGTTGAGCAGAACTCTTCACCGAGCAGCGGTCACTCCTCCCAGCAACTTGTTGAAAGACACTATTTCACCCATCTCTGATGCCGTATCATCAAGTTTTTAGTTTATAATTTATTTGTAACAGAATTTAACACAGACTCTTGTCACTTCTAAATCAAAACTTACTGAATAATTCAAGCTTTTAATTTAATTTGATTAATTTAATTATTTATTGTTGCTTCAGCTTAAGCTCAGTCTGTCAAAGAGGGTGGGCCAGATTTAATGCCTTTAGAATACTTTCTTGTGGGACAGATAAAATGGCAACAAGGGCCAGATTTGGCCTAGGAGGCTCGAGTTGCCTGTTGGGTTAATCTGTGACCAGCAGGTGGTGGTGTTGTACCAGGTGACAATTTGAAAACAACCTGCCACATCAGCACATTGTACAGATGTTTGGATCAAAATACACATGGGGGAAAAGATGCACAAGGCTCGTTGGTCTAGGGGTATGATTCTCGCTTAGGGTGCGAGAGGTCCCGGGTTCAAATCCCGGACGAGCCCATTTCTCTCACCATGAGGCTCTGATCCAGAAAATCTCCTTGCTTTACATGTTTTAGAGGTTTGAGGTCTCCAACTGACTCTCAGCACAGACTGTAAGGTTCAAGTTATGTTTATATGTCATATGCAGCTTAAATTTCCACTGACATCATCTTTTAACTTTCCATAAAATGGCACAACATATATATTATTAAGATTGACCTCTGATCGTTTTTGCTAAAACAATGTGAAATGAATGAAAATTCCTCTCAAAAACAGTTTAAAATTAGCGCCATTTTTTTAACACGATAAATAGGGATTTCGCCGTCGCAGGATGATGACGTCATAACAAGAGACGTCTCTGCTGCGCACCTTGAAAACAATGGAGGAGCTACAAACTCGATCCGTCCAATTTAGCCATTTAAAAGTTAATATTTTAGCGGATTGTCTGCAGAGAAGCCAAAGTTATTTCCAGTAAACAGCAGGTTATAATTTTTTTTCAGCTCCTGCTGGTTTTTGGAGACTTTTCACTTCAGGACGTGAGCAGCTCTGTGAGGACTTACAGCATAGTTTCCACAGCACTGAAATGGTAATATATTAGTTAATGGTTCTAATAATTATTCAACATTAATTTATAGTTTAAAAAATTAGTCCCTTTTAAAATATCTGTTAAATATATTATTCTTTTATTTTATTTTGTTTGTGTTTTCAGGTTTCCAGGTCTCCAGTCCATCACCTGAGGCTCTTCCTGAACCACTAGTACAACCCAGACTTTCACATCACAGCAGGTAAGATTGCATCAACGAAAAGAATAGTACTCAACAATATTCTTTGATGTAAATCTGTTGATTTTCTGTGGTTCTGATGAGGGAAGTGACAAAGTGGATGCAGCATTCAGCCCATAATGGACCCAGATGTCCCCTGCGTCCAGACCTACAACACCTGGACATCCATGAGCGTGGAGGAGCGAGGAGGTGGTGGAGTCTGAAGAAGTACAAGCAGCAGGATGAGGAGAAACTAGACCGATGTCCCCTGCGTCCAGACCTACAACACCTGGACAGGAGGGTGGACGAGGAGGTGTTGGAGTCATTTTTACAGAGCTGATGAAGTCAAACACCACTTGCTGATATTTTTTAAACTCAATTTTTTTTGATAATCTGTTCATATTAATGTTTCCCCAGAGGTTTTCATTTATTTGATAATATGGGATGGTTTTATTTTAATAAAATGTTTTTTTCAACATTCACCAATTTTGTTTTTACTAAAGTATGAGCTGTGAGTTGTAGATGCACGAATGAAATTAAAACAGATACACAAATATTCTCACAAAGAATAACTCAACACTAACAGATAATATAGTGTACTACTGTAACTTTATTTACACATAACTACAGAAACACTTGGTTCATTGTTATCCTTTTTTTTCAAACAATATGTTCATTTGAACTGTCAGAAAAAATATTAAATTCATATTTTCATTGATTCATTTTCATCTCAATGCTCTGGCCAGTTGTAGTATTTCTGCATATTTTGATGTCTTGATGCACAAACGTAGCTTTCTGCAGCAGCAGTCCTGATGTTCTACAGATCCTGAAGATGTCTCCATCTGTTGTTGAACAATATCAAGGTTTGTTCTCCTCCACCTGGGTCCACTCTTCAGGTGAAGACATTTCTGTGAATTGATGATAAAACACACAGACAAACACAGTATATATTATATACAGTATACTGTATATTAAGACAATGGGTCAAACTAATGTCTTCAGACTCCACCACCTCCTCGTGCACGCTCATGGATGTCCAGGTGTTGTAGGTCTGGACGCAGGGGACATCTGGGTCCATTATGGGCTGAATGCTGCATCCACTTTGTCACTTCCCTCATCAGAACCACAGAAAATCAACAGATTTACATCAAAGAATATTGTTGAGTACTATTCTTTTCGTTGATGCAATCTTACCTGCTGTGATGTGAAAGTCTGGGTTGTACTAGTGGTTCAGGAAGAGCCTCAGGTGATGGACTGGAGACCTGGAAACCTGAAAACACAAACAAAATAAAATAAAAGAATAATATATTTAACAGATATTTTAAAAGGGACTAATTTTTTAAACTATAAATTAATGTTGAATAATTATTAGAAACATTAACTAATATATTACCATTTCAGTGCTGTGGAAACTATGCTGTAAGTCCTCACAGAGCTGCTCACGTCCTGAAGTGAAAAGTCTCCAAAAACCAGCAGGAGCTGAAAAAAAATTATAACCTGCTGTTTACTGGAAATAACTTTGGCTTCTCTGCAGACAATCCGCTAAAATATTAACTTTTAAATGGCTAAATTGGACGGATCGAGTTTGTAGCTCCTCCATTGTTTTCAAGGTGCGCAGCAGAGACGTCTCTTGTTATGACGTCATCATCCTGCGACGGCGAAATCCCTATTTATCGTGTTAAAAAAATGGCGCTAATTTTAAACTGTTTTTGAGAGGAATTTTCATTCATTTCACATTGTTTTAGCAAAAACGATCAGAGGTCAATCTTAATATATATATATGTTGTGCCATTTTATGGAAAGTTAAAAGATGATGTCAGTGGAGCTTTAACACAACAGTGCAATAAAATGTTCAGGATGAGAAGAACCAATTTGCCTTGCTAATAGCAAAGAACAAACAAGAAATACTAAAACATGCAATAAGGGTACAAAACAAAATACCAAAAAGTGCAACAGTAAAAACGATATTTCCAAGGTCCCAAAGAGAAACAGTAAACAACAACATGGTAAAATATAATGATGCATTTGTATGAATAAGTATAAGCTTAAATGCACATGATATATGTTGCACATAACTAACATAAACTACACAGGTTGTGTGACAGATTATTGCACAGGCATTGAGTAACACTGAGAATGAAGTATGATGGTAAGGTAGTGGCATACATCATACAGCCACATAGTGCAGTAGCAATAAAAATATTAGCTGTTGCAGCTAATATTAGAGATAATTAGGTGTCACAGGTATAGCTTGGTGCAATGCTATTGTCAGTTGTTCAGTAATGAACACAAAGTGAATGCTGTTACTGGTAATCTGTTCTGATAGCTATATTGATGAAAAGTCCTGTATCTGTTGAGCCATGTATGCCTACAGCTATAATCAGTGATGACTTCATGAGATTCGTTATAAATAAAATTATTTCAGTTAGAGTGAAAATTCACACCATCCTTCCCACTATTGCCTCTGATTCCCTGTCAGATGAGGCAGCTTCAGAAATGTTACCAGAACCTGATTCATGTTTGGACTGTTGCTGTCCTGTTGAGATCTCTGAAAAGTCAAAAATAATAACTTCATCCAAACCAGCCACATGTCTGCTAGATCCCATCCCAACCAGACTGTTTGAAGAGGTACTTCCCCTAACTAATATCCCCATTATGGATCTACTTAATTTGTTTTGAAGGAATGGTTACATACCACAGCTTTTTCAGGTTGCTATATTACCTATAATTAAGAAACCTGATCTTAGTTTAGGAATTCTAGCCAATTATAGACCTATATCTAATCTAACTTTCATCTACAAAATTATTGAGAAAATCATTGCAAATCAGTTGTGTGACCATCTGAACAGAAATAATCAGTTTGAGGAGTTTCAGTCAGGGTTTAGTGCTCATCGTAGCACAGAAACAACACTGTAAAAGATACTAATGATATTCTCATGGCCTCTGAAAATGAACTTGTGTCGATACTGGTCCTGTTAGACCTCAGTGCTGCATT
>JBBPBX010014363.1:0-30600 GCA_038048925.1 Garcialebias charrua
GTGCGCGCGCAGCGGGCAGAAACCCTGCGTTTCATTAAAATTTAACAAGAGAAACACCTAATAAAATATATTTGTTAGCTGACATTATTGTAAAAGTGTGTCTCTGTTTAACTTTTGTTAATAAATGATTACAAATCAGCTGAATTTAAAACGTAAACAACACGACGAGCGCACCCACAAGAGCATTTCCGCTTTTCAGCGAGAGGTGCATTTCGTTAAAATTTAACTACAGAAACGCCTAAAAATATATATTTGTTAGCTGACATTATTGTAAGAGTGTGTCTCTGTTTAACTTTTGTTAATACATTATTACAAATCAGTTGAATTAAAAAAATGTAAACAACACAACGCGCGCACCCACAAGAGCATTTCCGCTTTTCAGCGAGGTGCATTTCGTTAAAATTTAACTACAGAAACGCCAAAAAATATATATTTGTTGGCTGACATTATTGTAAGAGTGTGTCTCAGTTTAACTTTTCTTAATAAATTAATAAAAAGGGTCAAATCAGCTGAATTTAAATAGTTTCGCTACCGCATAAACAAAACGTGCATGCGCAGCACCAGACATGCAGTAGCAGCGAACAGACCTGCATGTATTTTAATTTTCCAGTCGCGGACTGCAGAATAGGATTTTCTCTTAGGCTGCATTTTCTCTCTTTGTTCTCTCGCTCGTTCTCTCCTGGATGTTGATATCGATGTTGTCTTGTCTGTTCTCCTGCTCACTCTACAGTACAGTCTGCACGTAAACAGACTAGAGGGCTCTTTAGCACCCATAGTGGCCGAAACTGGTACTGCACCATTTTTGGCCAAAATGAAAAACGGTCATATCAGAGCCAAAAATGGGTCTAAAAATATGGGAAAAAATCCATAAATATGTCGCTTCGCTGTATAAGTCGTAGGACATGCAAATTAGTTTTAAAAAAAACTGTGACTTATACGCCGAAAAGTATGGTAGACAGCTTCTGGAGGGTCTGATCCATTTTGAGTGAGAAAGCTTCAATGGTGAAGTGGATCGGTCTTATTCTCTCACTGAACAGCTTGTTTTGAGCTTTCAGGAGGATTCCTTCTGCTCCATGTCCTTTGATTGTGGAGTTGAGTTTTAAACTGCTGGGGGTGAGTTTTTCTTGTTTGTATCTCAGACTGAAACGAAGATGGTTCCTGTAGTCTGCAAAGTTCCTTGACATCTTCTCAAGTTGTTTGTGTATTGAACGTTTTTTGATTTTATCATGTCCTGGATGACTGAGAATCTTCACCAGCATACACATCAAAAGTGAATTCACACTAAACTCCAGAGCACATGCCAGGAAATATTTACCGTCAGAAACAAATATTTTGTTTTAAGGATAACTCTCATCACTTCATTATTACCATGCCTCACTCTGATTTAGTTTATTGTGGTAAGTACCAGTATTTGATGGTTTCTTTCTTCGTAATTTACACATCATTATTTAAAATAATTTTGGGGATAAATAAACATAGTGTAATTAAATTCCTTTCATTGTACTGTGATCACTAATACTGCAAACAGTATGTAAAATAATCACTTTGTATATTTAAGATTTTATAACATGTAACTACCATCAGATTCTTGTGTTAAGCGCCTACAGCGACCAGCATGCATGGTTCGTTTACAGAAATAAATGTCAAAATCAAATAAACATGTAAGCATGTGTGCATCAATACGAAAGTTATTGTGCAATCTGAGCCACCTAAGTTATTATCTGTCACACTTGTTGTGTCCTATGTTAATATTTGATGTTGCTGATTACTGGCTACCTGTACTCTGACGTGGGATTGCACTTTTTGAACGCAAGTGACATGCTGAAATTTGAAACAAACTCCAGTATCAATCCCATCACATTAGTATTGATGCTATCCAACAATAATGTTGGTATCATATGTTGCCAAATAAAAAAACAAAGCAACTGGACTGAAGCCTTCAATTCCTAGTTTTAAACTACATGACACTGGTATCAATATTATAAATACTTAAATCAATCCACATAACACTAAATCACTGATATAAAAGTCAGATAAAATCACAGATGAAACGAAAAGGGCAGCTCCCCCCATGAAGCCGCAGCCTCAGAACACCTCCATCTCCCCATGTGTAAATGAGTCCTCAAGGCTCAATGGGATTAACCTGCCTAAATAAAGGTTGAATGAATGTCTGGTTGTTTGTGTTTTACTTGCCAGGCTGTACTGAAATGTAATTTTGTTGTGCTTCAGTGCAATGACAATAAAGCGGATTCTGAAACGCAACATGACTTTGAAAAATATCAGGTAGGTATCTGATTCTTTGCAGTGTTTCCTCTACCGTTATCCAAGGAGGGCGCCCCGCCCTGTCAACAGAATAGAGCACCCTGCCTACTGAAATGTCATTCACCCCCAACTACCCATACCCCACCCCCGTCGACAACTGTCGGCACTGACGTAGTGCTAAACTAGCAGCGCGCAATACAGACAAGCTAGCTAAAAAGCTACAGAAATAGCGCTGTGTTTCAGTCACGCATCCCCCCAATGAATGAATGAATGACTAAATAAATAAATAAATACGGATTTGTCACATTCAGAGTCAGACTATCATAAAAACCTTCTTTGGGTTGCATATGGGCAGAACATCTGGTGTGGGCCACTTTGCCTGCAGTGTGAATGTAGCCCGAGTATTAGTGATCAAATAGAATAGTGATGGGTTCAGTTAACCAAAATGTTAGCTTTGCTAACCCATATTCCGCTAACTAAAAAATTATCTTCGCTAACACTGAACTGCTAAATGGGAAAAATATTTTGCGGAACCTAACGCTAACTGCTAAGACGACTGTCACACACTCTGCGTCACACGGCTTTGTCTAACTAGCTGCTGCTGCGTCGACCAATCTTGTCTTGTCACGTGGCAAATAGTGTGCCTAACAGACTCTTTGAGACATTCCCACAACCGACAGAAACAAACTTGTGAAAATGGTTAGCGAACTTAAAGGTTGGCAAAACCTACTGTGATTTAGCAAAAGCTAATGGGTCCGCTAACGGTTTCCAAAGTGAAAATGCTAATCCACTAAACAAAAAAAAAATAGTTATGCTATTAGCGGATTAGCAAAAGCGGTCCCACCACTGAAATAAAAGGTTAAAAAATAATTCCCCCAAATAACCCCAACAGATTCAAACTGTAAGATCTACTGACCGTGAATGAGTGAGCCATTGAGAAACTGGATGTAATAGTTTCTGGGGAAGGAGAGGAGGATCTCATTGCTAATGATTGAGAAAGGAAGTAGGAAGACAGCACCACCGGACACTGCCAGTGTGAAGGTGCACAGGTATAATCTGAAAACAAAATCAAAAATGCAAAATCCGTTAAAAACACAGTTTTGAATAAGATTAAGTTGCAACTGTTTGCATGCTTTTAAGAATTTTTCAGTATGACGTTCTTTTTTAAAAAGTTACTTGTTTTCAAGTTTGGCAGGGAGAAGAGAGGGAAAAGAAAGAGCAACATAAATTCATTTAGTAACAGAAACCATTTAAATAACAATGAACTGCCAGTTCATTGTCAATCTATATTTTTAATCAGCTGACTCATCCTCCAATTCACCTACTGTATGTCCATTTCCCAGAACAAAGAGACTGGCAGCGTTCCAGAAGTCTGTAAGGATTTGGAGGCAGAAGCTATACAGACTGGACCTCGTGGAGTCACTGTTTGTTCAGTCAGCTCTCAAGTTCACCACTTGACCATTTTATTGAAGAAAGCTTTTTTAAATCTAAATACTTTATAATATTGGACAGGACCCCATAAAAAGATTTCCTTCTGCACAAATGGGAGATAAATGAGCCAGCAGATAAATGAGGCTACAACAGACATGGACTTCTTCAAAGTCTAAGTAATTTGTTAATAATAATAATAAGGCTGCCGTTGCTTAACCTTTCAATACGTCTTTATTATTTTCTAAATTTCTCTTTTCTAAAATTGAGAGAATCTTCTGAAAATGCAGTTGGAGGTGAGCAGTGGTAGTGAAAAAGCCTGTCTTCCCTAATGGCACGTGCTTTTTTTTTTTTTTCAATCCTGTGAATGCATAAAATTTATTTTAAAAAAGTCTACAAACCAATTCCCAAAACATCAGAAAAATGAGCAAAATCGAACCAAAACTAAGGATCAACAAGCCGCACGTATCACCCAAAAATCACAAGGCTTGCACCACATCCACAAGTAACTTTCCACGCAACACGCATCCTTATCAATAACAAAGATCTTTAACATATCTTTTAATCTCAGACTAAAAGCTCAGGTCTGTAAAGGTTATAAACAGACATCTTATCAATGAATCTGGCTTGGGTGACAATCGCAACAATATTGAAAATCAGTCAAATGTGGCGCAACCGTTTTATTTCTCACTTTTAAACATTTCAGAGGTACATAATGTAATTAAAGGTATGGACTCTAAAAAAATCAACAGGTCCAGATCACCTGGAGGATTTTTTTCTGAAAAAAGGCTGTTGATTATATTTTGTCTTGACTGACATCTTTTTAATCATTACCTCAGTTCAGGCAAAATCCCTTTGATTTGGAAGTCTGCCTTTGTACTTCCCTTCTTTAAAGATGGTAACCCGACCAGTTTGAATAGCTACAAGCCCATTTCCAAGCTTTTTGTATTGGCCAAGGTTCTGAACAACTGAGAGGCTTTTTAAATTTTTGATAGTATTTTTTTAACTGAGTTGCAGTCTGGTTTTAGAGTAATGCACAGTCAGTACTACAGAAACTTTAAAAGTATTAAATGATTTACCTGTATATTTTTTTATATTTTTTTTATATAAAAAAGCAACACTGTGCAGCTCTTTTAATTGATCTATCAACGCCTTTGCGACTTTCCTTCCCTCCATTGACTATGGTGACATTATTTACATGAACGCCCCTACAAGCACCTTGCAGATATTAGACGCTGTTTATCATGGTGCACTAAGATTCATAACTGGCTGTATCTACTGTACCCACCACTGCACCCTGTATTCAATGGTTAACTGGACATCATTAACTTCACACAGACTCTCTCACTGGTACATTTTCATCTTTAAATCACTTCTTGGTCTGCTGCCTTCATACATCTCCTCCTACATGTCACTGTGTGAGTGCAGTTACAGCGTGCGCTCTCAGGACATTACATGCAGTGTTCCCTCAGTGAGGACTGAACTAGGCAAAATAAACTTCTCCTACGCTGCTCCTGTTTCCTAGAATACCTTGCAAAAATATCTGAAGCTCTCGACCTTGACCTCTCTAAGTGGTTTCAAACAACTGCTAAGTTCATGGCAAAAAACAATGCAGACATGTTCCCGTTTTTAGTTTTCTACACCGCCTTACATTGTAGCCGTTTTTTTAATTAATTAATTTATTTCAGCTATTTTTCCCAATTTACAAGTATATCAGTAATCATTAGCCTTCTTTTATGATTATCTACTGTTGACATTGTTGTCTACTGTTGTCATCATTCTTTGTTAAAATCAGGTCTCTCTTGTAAATGAGTCCTCGAGGCTCAATGAGATTAACCTGTATAAATAATGTTGATTGAATGACACAGATGACCATGACATTTTGTTGAAAAGGCTCCTTGACATTGGACTATTTCAGCAAGCAACAAAATGGTTTAACTACTTGTCTAACAGGTCACAGTGTGTGCAGGTGGAAGGTCTTTCTTCCACTTGGCTTCAAATATCCAAGGATGTTCCACAAGGCTCTTTCTTAAGCCCTCTTCATTTTATAATCTATATTAACAATTTAGATAAAAATGTGCCACATGCTAATTTTCATTTTTATCCTGGTGACCCTTTCTTATATTGTTCTACAAACAAAGTGCTTTTGAAAAACTACAAACAGCTTTTAATGTGGTTCAGTGTGGCAATCTGGGTGACCTAGAAACTGCTTTGAATGCTGATAAATCTAAGTAACGTTGTTTTGTAATACAAGCCTATCTTTAAACCACAGCTGTTACCGTCCATTATCACTTTTCAAAGCTCACAGATTGAAGTACTGGTAGTATCTCAGTATTACCGTAATACTTGGGGTTTTATTATTGATGGATCTCTGGCCTTTGTTCCTCACAGTCAATGGCTGGTAAAAAAAAGTAGAAGCTAGCTAAAGTTTTTTTTTTGTTTTCATAATTAGATCTCGTCCATCTTCTGAGACAAGAAAACGTCTCGTCACCACCAAATTTGGGCCCATCTTAGACTACAGAGAGACATAATTTATATGCACATATCCCCTCACTGGTCGCATACATTGGACTCTGTATATCAGGGAGCCTTATGTTGTATCACTGGTCTTGGAGCCCTTAGTCACCACTGTCTTCTGTATACGGATGGCCTGCCTTATCCACCTGCAGATTATATCTTTGGTATAACCTTATTTACAAAGCCATCATGGGTTTACTTCCTCTTTAACTCATGTCCTTTGTTTTTAGAAAAGCTTGAGGTCTTGAGGTCTGTGCTCAGATTAGTTAATTTTATTAACCATACCCAATGTTCATGCTGATCATGGACAAAACATCCTTCCAGTTTGTTGCACCCTCAGACTGAGATCAACCGCAGAAAAACTTTAAGTTTAAAGAATTAGTCTCTTAATTTTTTTTAAGGTCAATATTAATCTGTTTGTAAATTAGACTTTTGTTTATAAATGTTTTAACTGATATTGAATTCTATACATGTATTAGTCCCAATTTAAATTTGAATGGGTGTTTTTTTCCTCTCTCTCTTATTTACCATTTTGTATTTTAATTGTTTTTGATATATGTGGTTTTATGATTGGCAATTGTCTGAGTGCTGCTGCCATTCTTGGCCAGGTCTTTTTTGAAAATGTTATTTTTAATCTCAATAAGATCTACCTGGTTAATAAAAGTTTAGTAATATTATTAGTATTACAGCTTTTAGAGAACGTGAATAAATCTGAACAAACCTCAGTATCATAAGATGTATAGATATTTCTATGACAGACTAAAGTGGAAGGCCATCCTCCTCCATTTCATGAGACCTATGGATCAATACTCATTCTTCAAAATGTTATTCTGGTCTTCAGGTTCTCCATAACAAAATAGTCTGTGAATATTTGTGCTAATTTGTTTCTAAAATGGTCTTATTTGCATAAGTTTCAATGGTTTGTTTTCATCATTTACAGAAATAAAAAAAGAGTGATCTACTAATGTTCAGATGGCTCACTCTGTGAAAGTCAAACCACTTTCTTTCAGTGTCAACTAGCCATTTAAATTTTTTTTCAAGATATTCTAGTGGTAGATAAAAAAATAGTTTCCTTCAAACAACTCCAAACCATTATCCTCCATGTGTGCATTTGGTAATTTGGGAAAAACGATAGCAGCTTCTTAAGGATATCTACACCATGCTTTGATTAAACTGGCATTATCCAATGAGACAACAAGGTTCAATCGGAACAGGTTGGACTGATTAAACTTTGGCAAGAACATGACATCAGCCTCATTTGATTGGTTCAAAATACTTTTTCCCCACCACCACCAAGGCATTCACCCAAAGTTACAACATAGGAGTGATGTTTCACTCATTTAGTAATGAAAAATGGGCATATCAGCAAATACAAGATACCATGGTCTTTAGAACAGATTAAAACATTATTAAAAAATAACAGCCACAGCTTGAAAAAGAAACAAGGTCCATATTTTCTTGGCCTGTGGGAAAATAAAAAATAATACCGTAATAAAAAGGCAGTAAAGGTGTAACTATTTATTGAAGTGGGAATACAGTGGAGCACTTTTGAGCAGTTTACATTTTACCAGCAATAGACAAGTGATCAAGAATTTCAAGAAACAAATATTTTTTTTTTACTGAAGTTCAGATCAATCATATACTGTAGCTTTGTAATTTAGTAAACTAATAACTCAATATAAATATATTTGCTTAGAAAAGCCATTTTAATCATATCAATCAATCAAAAAAATAAGGTTTGTTGACTCACTTTTATTATAGCAATTACTTAGCTTTTTTTTTAAGTAGAGTTCTTTGGTAAAATTTGAAAAAAAAATTCATATGAAAAAAAAAGAAATTTGTGTCACTTACGATATTCTGTTGACAACAGCATCTTCATCCTCATGATCATCTGTAAAATAGCAAATTCACTTCAATCATAAGCCAAGTTATTAGAAGTCAATGTCAAATTTAGAAAGAACGAACACTTTCACTTGTATTTTTTTAATTTTAGAATTCCTGTTTTTTTTTGTGTGATTTAGTTAAGTTTTAAATTTGCTTTTTTCATCTTGAGGAAACTACAGACTCATACATCATAATACCACTATTCTTCAATATCTGTTTATAGCATCCAAAGGTTTAGATCAACTGTAGATTAGAGAATTAAACATGCACTCTTTATTTATTTTTTTCCCCTTCTTCTTTTGGCTTCTCCCTTCGTCAGGGGTCGCCACAGCTAACTAGTCGCACAAAGCCATGGCAATTGTTTTTTTACACCGGATGCCCTTCCTGACACAACCACAGACCACCGAGCTACCACAGCCCTCTAGGGTTCCCGGGGGAGCAGATGGTGTGAGTTAAGGGCCTTGCTCAAGGGCCCAGAGTGGGGCAGATGAGGGTGGAGACAGGTGTGACTGCTTCACTTATCCCACCCACATTTTTGATGTTGTCAGTACCGGGGCTTGAACCGGCGACCTTCCAATCACAAGCTCACCTTCTTAACCTCTGCGCCACCACTCCCAAAGGTTTAGATCAATTGTAGATTAGAGAATTAAACATGCACTCTTGATGTTCCTATAATAATATGTCTGATATTTTTCTACTAATGCCAGTCAAAAAATATATACATATTTTAATATTATACTGAAACAAAATGTGCAGGTACTCCCCCTAACGGCAGGGTGTTAAAAAAAAGCAGACAAGATTTTTACTGTGCACAATCAGGATCTCTACTTGGTTTATTGCAAAGGGAGAAAAGACTTTGAAGTGACCTTGACAAGGTGCAATTAATCCAGAAGAAGATTGCCCTATGTCAATTATTTTGTTCTGATTCTTGCTTTTTCACATTTGTTCATCTTTTTGCAGATTAAAATGTGTCAACATTTACAATATTTTTTTGTGACAAACTGCAGTCATGCTATTGCAGCTCCCGTGCTATTATGGGTGGATAAAGTTCATAATGACAAGGCTAACAGTGGCAGATTACTGTACAGGGATGGGTGCAGCCTCACCCACATACACTTGAACTATTTTTAATAATGACTCTGTTTCAATCTAAACACAATGAAGAGCTGTGTCTTTGAGCAAACAGAATAAACAGATACAACAGAGATTTTACTAATGTGAAAACTTTTTCAGAGATATTTCTGCTGTGTAGACGTAACACACAAGTCCCACAAAAGTGTTGTCTGACTTGTGTTCCTGAAGATCAGATGTAACAGACTTACCAGTCTTCCTCTTGTATCTGGTTATGATGAAGTACGACACGATGTAGAGGACTGCAAACAGGAGGAAGCAAATCTGAAAATGATAACAGAGTCTTTAAAGGATTATACATTTTTAGATTCAAAAATATAATTTCATGCTGATGTGCACAGTTCTGCATCAACAAAGGGACTGAAATCCATATATGTTTCAGTGTACAAGTTATGGAATATAATCAAGAAATGGTAATTCACTGTTATTTGTTACACTGTCAACAAGTACCTCATAGGAAAGGTATTGTATTTATGTGGTGTTCAAATAGTTTCACAGAGACCTACTTTCAGTATCACTTTTTTATTTGATTTGTTTTTGACTTGTGTTTCATTTATTCATTATTGTTCATTCTACTTATTTTTAAGTGTCTTACATTTTAACAGTAAATTAGATTTTGCATTAAGCACAAATCGGTTTTAGTTCAAAAACCTTACCCCACTTAACTTCTAAATTTCAATATTGGCATCAATGTACCATACTGCATATAACTGTTGCTTCGTTTGAAAGCATTTGCCTACAGTATACAGTACGTTATTCTCTTTCAAACAAATACTGTTTTTTTATATATCTGCTCAAATCCTCAATAGCTCTTCTGTATGAACCATTTCTGAGACATGGATAAAAGGCAGTTTCCTACTGCATCTATTTTATTATCTATCCATCCGTCAATCTACTGTATTCTCTTCTGCTTATCCGGGGTCGGGTCGCGGGAGTAGCAGCTTACTGTATTGGTAAGGAGGCCCAGACTTCCCTCTCCCCAGCCACTTGGAGCAGCTCCTCTGGGGGAATCCCAAGGCGTTCCCAGGCCAGCCGAGAAACATAGTCCCTCCAGCGTGTCCTGGGTCTTCCTCTGGGTCTCCTCCCGGTGGGACATGCCCGGAACACCTCACCAGGGAGGCGTCCAGGAGGCATCCTAACCAGATGCCCGAGCCACCTCAACTGGCTCCTCTCGATGTGGAGAAGCAGCGGCTCTACTCCGAGTCCCTCCCGGATGACTGAGCTTCTCACCCTATCTCTAAGGGAGAGTCCAGACACCCTGCGGAGAAAACTCATTTCAGCCGCTTGTATCCGAGATCTCGTTCTTTCGGTCACAACCCAAAGCTCATGACCATAGATGAGGGTGGGAACGTAGATCGATCGGTAAATTGAGAGCTTTGCCTTTTGACTCAGCTCTCTCTTCACCACGACAGACCGGTACAGCGCCCGCTTCACTGCGGACGCTGCACCTATCCGCCTATCGATCTCACGCTCCAGTTTTCCCTCATTCGTGAACAAGACCCCGAGATACTTAAACTCCTCCACTTGGGGCAGGACCTCCTCCCCGACCCGGAGAGGGCACTCTACCCTTTTCCGGCTCAAGACCATGCCTCGGATTTGGAGGAACTGATCATCATCCCAGCCGTGTCATAACCACTCCAGTGACAGCTGTAGATCACGACCTGATGAAGCCAATAGGACCACATCATCTGCAAAAAAAGGAGAAGCAATCCTAAGGCCACCAAAACGGACCCCCTCAACTCCTTGGCTGGAAATTCTGTCCATAAAAGTTATGAACAGAATCGGTGACAAAGGGCAACCTTGGCAGAGTCCAACTCTCACCAAAAACGAGCCTGACTTATTGCCAGCAATGTAGACCAAGCTCTGACACCGGTCGTACAGGGACCTAACAGCCCGTATCAAAGGGCCTGGTACGCCATACTCCCAGATATTTTATTATCTACCGGTAATTGCACAAATTAGGTTACGGACTCTAAACAAGATGGGTACCAGTAATTTTACAGAATGATCATATTCCACATTCCCATCTCCAACTAGGACACCGACCAGGATATAACAACCGGTAATGAAAGAAGCGCCCATCTCAGCACTTTGCAGCTCGTCAACATCACACAAATCATTCTGGCCAAGCTGAGATGACCCAGCCAGACTGTATAGTTTTTCAGACAAATTGATGGAGAGAAATGACAAACCTTTTAGGACAATCTGTGAGTAATGGACTGCAGACCCTGTGTAACGCTCACAAAAGCCAATAGACATATACGGAACTACAGAGCAAAAACCAAAATAACTGGACAATGCTGATAAACTGGCTCGGACAGAAAGACACACACAACAGAAGCAAAAGGAGATAAGTTTTAAGTAAACTACGGTGCATAAACCCCTCCTCCCATCCTTTATCTGCTTAAGAAAACAATCTCAATCTAAACATAGGAAAACAACATACAGTATATACATTAGGGTTGTTGCAAATATACAAGCATACACTTAGTAACATAACATTCCACACCTTTATGATGCATATTTATTTAAGGCTAAAGCATGGTTTGTTAATTGTTAGATAATTAGCCACTTTTGAATCATATAATTGGTTAGACAAAAAACACTTCATATATCATAATAAACATGTAAACAAGCAACATCAGGTTTACTAAATGGTTAATGTAACCTGACAATCAAAGCTACATTTTTGCCCATGAATCAAATATGTGTTGATGTATTATAAAACATAAGCTGGTAGTTTTACATTACAGTATATAGGAATTTGAGATGTTCTTTTCACTTGATAAGTTTGCTTACCAAATACTTTCCCATAAGAGCAATTTGTTTCTGAAATTACAAAAATATTGTTGCACTGGTTCTGAAATCAAGACAAAAAATAATAATAATAAACGGTTTTGTTCAACGTGGCTACAAAATATTTGCTAGAAAAAGTACTGGTAAGTGAAAGCCAGATAAAGTCACAGCATTGTTTGAATGTGGCAAGAAAATGAAAAAAGTGGTCACACCATTCTTATTACATTTATGTTGCCTTGGCCGAATTTTTCACAATGACTTGATTTTGTGTATTCCTGGCAAAAACATTACCGGTAATGGCATATTTTATTAACAAAGTCCACTGTGGAGAAAAAAAAAATTGTACTGACTTCATTGAAAAATAATCATCTTGACATCGAGTCATGTTTACCAACTTTAAAACCTAACCTTGAGTAACCTGAACTACAAAATTAGCTTATGTAACAACAACTATACCAGCTCCAAATTTGCTGGCTCACCTTAACACTACTGCTAAATGATACACTGGCATCACAGCATCACACAGCTTGATTGGCTATGGACATGTTGATATGGGATACTGAGAAGTAAATGTAGAGACATGCTTAGGACATCATGTACAAGTTAAAGCTGGAAGGTTAAGCTTGCATGCTGCAGAAACATTCGATAGGTTATGTAAATGTTTGTCAGAAATAATCAAGGATTAATCGTCCAGAAAATATGCCCCCACTTTAACTTTTTTACCTAATATATACAGTTTTATTGAATACAAAGAGGAAGATGAGATTTAGCAAAAGTTGTCAAATTGTGCAAAAATCAATATACCGGTACTGTGTAAGCAAAATGCAAAAAATCATAGATAAAAGATCTATTTAACAGGAAAAAAAATGCGAGTAGAAAGTACTATAAGCAGGATTTTGTTTGTTTTTGATAAATATGTAAACTATTCAAAATACAAAAACATAGTTTGAAGATCTTATGTTGTGTTTAAATTCTTTTAAAATTCATGTAGTGTTTATTTTCATGATACATGATTCTGTCAGCTCAGTTAGCAGTCAAAAGTCTTTAAATTAAATAATAAAACAGATTGTGGGGAAACATATCTCAAAAACTGACACCTCAATTTAAGAGCATAAAAATGTGGACAATAATTTATATTCAACTTTGACAGGTGTCTTTCAGTAACAACTCGATCTAAGCTTCTTGCTTAGAATATTATGTTTTATACTTTTATTTATTTTTTATTACTAGTACACACATTCATCGTATAAACTAGGTAAAATATCTTAAAAAATAAACCATTATTCCTCGGAATAAACAAAAAGTTTTCGTAATGGGTTATGTGACTATGACATTATTTCTAAATCAAACAGTAAAGTCTTACATTGACACAAAACAAATGTAAATACTATACACTGTATTACAAAAATCCCGTGTTATATAAACAATTGCATTACTTGAGATAAGTAGTTTACTGTATTTAAAAAGTTAACGTAATCACTTTCCTTGTGAACATGTTTCATTAGCTAGCTGCTAACGTCAAAATTATCTCATTTTTTACTCTGTCGTAAATTGGATTGTTTTTAAATGAAAGGCTTGCTAATTAAATTAGAGCTAAACGTGGTGTTTTAGTTTGCGCCCATACATGTTGCTAAAGAAGCTAATGCTAGCTCCTTTTGAAATGTAGCAGTGTGTTAGCGAGCTAGCTTACGATGTACTCCCGAACTTGGCTGTGAAAATTCTGTTCCCTGATAGTAACATCGTCTTCTTCCATTCTTCATATTGCAAATAAAAAGAAGCTACAGTTTGTATACATTCTAGCTTGGGCAACAGACAAATGTCCAGCTCTTTCTCTGCTCGCTCCGTACAAACTGTTTTTACTTTACGGCTGCACTGCACGGCTTACGTCAAAAGCTACGCATCATTTATATACCAAGGTAAGTTGTGGAGCACCATATTGGCGGCGTTTGCACACTAAAAAAGACGTAGTTTAGCTGAGGTGATTTGCAATATTTTTTCTATATTGTATATTTCTGTTCATGACACAAATAAAAGTAAATCAAGCTGTCTGGCTGTCCGTGGTTGGGTTCATATGACCTTCAACTCCTCCCTCACCGCTCGTGGTGCAGACGAGTCATGCGCCGGTAAACAAAACCGAGCACATCTAGTTTACGTCAAAATGGATCAACTGACGCAAGCAAAAAAAAAAAAACGCCCATAATAAAATACGTCATCTTTCTGCGTCCAGTTGGACGCGTACTCTGGAAGAAAACAGTCACATGTTTTAACAAAACTGTCCTGGAGGTACAGTACATGTGCAGTGTCAGGTAGTATTTGATTTGTGAATAGGTAAAAAAAGAAATTTTTTACATTTTGTGCTACTTCTGTCGACCGTTTCAAACTATTGCAGTCATTTCTGCTTTCCAAAAGATTGGTGAAAGTTGACGCTGTCAAGCTAACGTTACCCTGCTGTATTTGTTGAAATGAAAGAAAAAAGGAGACCAAACACCAAAAAGAAGAAAGGGAATGTGGTTTTACAGAAGTGCATGGTGGCAGTTGATGAGTTTGTTAAAAGAAAAGGCGGTGTGGAAGATGCAGAAGGTGATGAAGACGGTTTCAAATTTGTCAAAAAGAAGAGTAGAAAGGAACTACGCAAAGAGAAGCGACAACTGAAAAAAGCCAAGATGAAAAGTCATTACGAGGGCAAAACGAATGTCTTTTTAACCCCTGCTGATGCTGAAACCCCAGAAATAACAGCTAAAAAACAACTGCAAGTGCAGAAGAAAATTGAAAAGACGAGAAAGGAAGAGAGTAAAATATTTTCGAGCAAGCCTGCTCAAGTTCCTACAGGAAAATCGGCCTCATCTTCAAAACCATCCATCAAAAAAGGTAATAAAGTGAACAAGCTTCAAGAGTCAAGAAAAAAGGCATTAATGGAGGCTAATGAACAAGAAGACAGAGAGATCAAGAAGCTCGAGCAATGCCTCGGGCTTAATAGGAGGAAGAATAAAAAGAGTCTTCCACAGTCTTTTGTGAATGATGGACTTGATTACATCCTGGGTGTGCTGGATTCCAGCCCATCGGTGATGGGAATGCACAACGTTGACGATGATGACGATTGTGACATGGCCAGAGAGAACTTTAAAAAGCTTGAAGAAGATGACTCGGCAGTGTCAGATAAAGACGAAGAAGCTGAACATGAAATTATGAGTGCAGGCAGTGAGGATGAGGAAAAAGAAGAAAATGGGGGTGATTCTGGTGAAGAGATGAGTGGGGTTGAGGAGGAAGAAAGTGAGGTTGATGATGTGGAAGAGGCGGAAGAAGAAATGGATGATGGCAACGATGAGCTGAACGACAGCAATGATGTTAATCCAGATGATGAGAGTGAGGAGGAAACAAATGAAGAAGCTGTGAGTTCGTATATCAAATCATCATAACATGGACTTCTCGCATGCTACGCTATTGAACTAATCATAAGTAAATCTTTCTGATGTTAAGGTCACCACAACATCAAGCAAGTATGTGCCACCTCATCTGCGCAACACCGGAGATGATAAACGCAAAGCTGAACTGGAAAAACTGAGAAGGAATGTGAAAGGCCTGATGAACAGGTAGCATTTTCTACCACTTCTCGCTGAGTAGCCAAGGAAGGATTCGCTTATAAAATTAATTCAAGTAGAAAGATTTTCATTTTAAAATGAGTCCGTTTCAGTTACCGGTAATCATTTTGCCTTTAAATATCCCAAAACTATAACAAAAAGTACAAGCCATTAATTTGTACAATGGGTTAAAATTACTAAAATATGACCCGAAATTAAGATGTAAGTTCTTAAAAACCCACCTTCGTATCAATTTGGATCCAAAAAAAACACATGGCTTATATTTAGTGGGAGGTTATTCTCCATTATATGGTCAAAACACTGAGGCAATAAAATGATTTTAGAAACTATTTTTGTAAGAGTTTTTAGAACACCATTTCACAAACAGTTTGAAAATCGACATAGACCGTGTTGTGACGTAATTTGCAACCATTTTCAGACTAAGTGAACCCAACATGGCCTACATCTGCGGTCAGCTGGAGGAGCTGTATATGAGCTGCAGTAGGAAGGACATGAATGACACTTTGACCGAAGTGCTGCTGGCGGCCTGCGTCACGCCGACCCTCATGCCTGATCGACTGCTAATGGAGCATGTGCTGCTTGTTAGTGTCCTTCATCATGCTGTGGGGCTGGAGGTAAAGATATATAATGTATTATTTCTAGGTTTTTCGATTATCATTAGTGAGAAAATCAACATTTTGTTCATTTCAGTCTATACTGTTACACCTAAGGAATTCAAGAAGCTTTTATCTACCACCTGAGCAGCTCAAAATCTAATTATTCTTTATTAATATTGTGTTAGTAACGTAAAGACATTCACTTTCTTGTACTTGCAACTTATGTATTTATGTTTTAAACAAAAGTAGTAGCTGTCATCACATTTTTGTTCTTGTACCAGGTGGGAGCCCATTTCCTTGAGACGGTCGTCCGCAGGTTTGACGAGGCGTACAGGAGCTCCAGTGAGGGCAAAGAATGCGAGAACCTCATCGCCATCGTCGCTCACCTCTACAACTTTCAGGTGGTGCATTCCGTCCTCGTCTTCGACATACTGAAGCTGCTGGCGGAAACATTTACTGAGAAGGACATCGAGCTGATTCTGTTCACCCTGAAGAACGTCGGCTTCAGCCTGAGGAAGGACGACGCTCTGGCTCTCAAAGAGCTCATCTCTGAGGCTCAGCGTAAGGCTAGCGACGTGGGGTCACATTTCAAAGATCAGACCAGGGTAGGCCAAAGTACAGTTTCACAACGTGGCATTTACTGTACATGATTGGCTACTTGAAAATGTAACGTTTGCAAACTTGTCCCAAGGTTCGTTTCATGCTGGAAACCATGTTGGCTTTAAAGAACAACAACATGAGGAAGATCCCGGGGTATAATCCTGAACCTGTGGAGCGACTGAAGAAGCTGCAGAGGACTCTGGTGGGTATACTGTACTGGGTTTGACCCATCCTTTTGTCTTCACAGTGTGTCAGAAACAAAGTGTATGGTGTTGGGGTCTAAACATTCTGTCAAACTAACTCAAATGTTGCGTATTCCTTTAAATGGACAACTATTAGAGTCAGAGAGTCAGAGAAACTTTATTGACATTGCACAAGTTGCACAAGTACAACATGAATATGTACGCACAGTCATCCTGAAGGGGACTACGTGTGTGAAGTTGCAGCTTTCTTATCAGCGCTGCCTTTCTCATCCGTATCAGAATGATGGTCTCAGGTGTGAAAAGGGGAAGAACCACGAGGGTAAATAGTGGTATTACAAAAAAGATATTTCACATCTTGTCTATTAGGACACTATATGAGACATCAAAAAACTCTACCAGCAAGCAACAGTTAAGACAAATCACATTTGGATTTGCGGTCAAAGCAGTGAGTTTAGAATAAGTTAAAAAAGGCTAAACTGCTGGGAGTTTTAATAAATCAAATTCTATCATACTTTACTTCTTCCTACCCATTTTCAGACATGTTAAATGGGATTTATGTGTGTGCATGTATATAGATACCGTATGTATAGATTGATAGGTGCGTGCACAATGGGTACCATATTTTCCGGCATTTAAGTCACAGTTTTTTGCATAGATTTGCCAGTCCTGCAACTTATATATGTTTGTTTTTTCCATATTCATAATGCAATTTTTTGGCTGATGCTTTAAATTTCAAAGAACTGCAACAGCGAGCCCTCCCGTGCATGCTCGATTCACTCAGCTGGTGCAGGCGGAAGAACACTGGAGAGCTAGTGGTTCCAGCCACGATGGATGGCGCCGTGCTGCCCAAGTAAAATTAAGCTGTTTTGACCATTAAATAAACACGATTGGTCGGCTGTGACACATATTTAATGTGACTTATACACCGAAGCGACATATATGTTTTTGTCTTCTTCATGATGCTTGACTGATGCGACTTATACGCCAGAAAATACATATATACTTATGTTACTTATGTTTAGATAGATTTGTTTATTTTGTGTGCATTCAGTCAAAACGATGCATTTACTGATTAAAATTTATTTTACAAGGGGTTCTATATGTTCAAATGTGTGTATATGTGTAGGTATACAGTATATATGTATGTATAAATACACAGATTCACATTTGTGTTAATGTTGATACACCCTATACAATGGTTTTGACATGTCTGGAATGAATCAATAAATAAATCATGGTTCACACATTTGTGACTAAAATGAGCAGAAACGCATCAATAATTTGATGTAATGTAATATTAAATTTATGCCTCCCAAAATAATAAATTTAGTCTTTAGTTCTGCGTCACCTTGGCTAATGTCCATTTGTTTGGTCTAGTGCTTGAAAGAAAATCTGGATAAGCTGCAGCTATTTCAAAATAAAGCAGCAAGATTAGCACTCGGCTATCATTTTAGAACTAATGTTAACTTCATGCGTTGAAGCCTGTCATTCTTTTCTTTTTTACATATAATTTGGATTTTACTTAATATTTTTGGTGTTTTCTCACAGTTATTACCCACCTCTAACAGACATGGTTTTAATACTAACTAGACTAACCTCTGTTGTTACTGTTACACTACCTCTGCTCAGAACTAACGCTCTCAGAAAACAACTCTTTACAGAGCTGTTCATACTGGAATGTGTTACCTTCTGAAATAACATCGATTGGAGATTATGATAGTTTTAAAAAGAACCTTTAAACATCTGTAATGCATGATTAAATAACATTAAACTGAATGGACGAGTCAGTCTGTAAGTGAAATGTTGACTGTTTTTCTTTTAACGATGTTTGTAAGCTGTAGTCAACAACTTGTTGTGACGTTTGGCTTTTTTGTGAGATTTTGAGTTGTAATATTTGTATATTTTAATGCTTGTGGGTGTGAATCCCAGGATGAGTAGTTTCAGCTATGATAAAAGACAAATGAGGATCCTAAAATAACAAAACAGCAGAAAGTCAAATTTTCTTTGTGGTGGTATCAAGCTGTACCACCAGGTGGCGCCAGAGTTCCACCTTCAGAAAACTTAATTGATGTCTCCTTTTTCTGTATGGTAGATTTATTAAGAGTTTATGTTACTAATTTGTGGTGAATGTGTCATGCTTAGGTCCACAGCAGTTTAGGAAGTGACCTGAAGCTGAGGGTCTCTTTAGAAAACCTCCTGAAAGCAGAGAAGGTGGGCCGCTGGTGGATCGTCGGCTCTTCGTGGTGCGGAGCCCCCATGATCAACAAGCAAGAAGACATAACCTCACAGAAGAGTACTACTGAAGGACAGGTAGACACCACAGCAAACTGGTCAGAAAGAGATGCACCAATTCAGAATCGTCTTTGGGCTGCGCATGGATTAGGAACTAAAACTGTCATACTCAAATACTTTTTATTTTCCCCATAAGTATTTAAATTTCTTAGTCAAAATCAAGTATTTTCACATTTAAGGAGAAATTTTCCTGCACCTCCTCCTCCAGTTCAGCCACAAAGTGTTGGAGATGGCTCGGAAACAGAGGATGAACACAGAGGTCAGGAGGAACATCTTCTGTGCTCTGATGACCAGCGAGGATTACCTGGATGCTTTTGAGAAACTGTTGAGGTTTGTTTACCTTTTTTCTTTTTTTTTACCTATATCGAACTTAATATCATTTTATCTCAGTTCACTTTTTTAGATTTTTCTTTAAAGCTTTATTTATTTATTTATTTCTGGATGAAGGATGGGTCTGAAGGACAAGCAAGAACGAGAGATTGTTCATGTTTTGATGGACTGCTGTCTGCAGGAGAAAACCTTTAACGGGTTTTATGCCATACTGGGAGAGAAATTCTGCTTCCACGACCGCCGCTTCCAGGTACTGTAACTGAGAGGAAAAAACAAACGATACAATAGATTATAAAATGAGGGTTAGCTTGTACTGTATTGATGTGACGTGAGTGGCCTTCAGTTCACCTCTGCAGTGTGGGAGCGTCTAACACCTCGTCTTCTGATTGATTCTAACTGTGCCTGCAAACAATGAGGCAGAGAACACACTTCCTACATGACTGCCTGGTGGGCCACCAGCTCATATCAGAGACTGGTGACCATTGTCCTCATCAAAGAGCTCAAAATGGCGTTGCTGGGAATGTTTGCTGTTCACATGTAAACTGGATCCAGATGAGAGGATCACCTTTACAAAACAAGTCGACAACTGTTTCTTAATTAGGCTTTTGCTTTCGATTAGGTAAAAGGATTATTCAAAGTTTAGTCTATAATTCTGAGTGAACTATTTGCTATATAACTAATTAACTAATAGATGGTAAATACGTTTAATTGTACAAAAGCATAATAAGGATAATTGATAAATTGACGTTACAAACAAAGTCCACTTGCGTCGTTATTGAGCGCAGCGTCAGTCTTGAACGTTTATTTTCTTTAATCATGTCATGGAGGAAGGAGTATCGGTGCAAGCATATTCCTAAATAGGAAGACAACTTAGGAAATGGTTAAGCACGCAAAGTTTTTTTTTTTTTCATTCAACCTTTATTTAGGCAGGTTAATCTCATTGAGCCTCGAGGACTCATTTACAAGAGAGACCTGTCTACAAACTAAAGAATGATGTCAACAGCCACAGTAAATTTTCCTTGGACAATGAACAATAGACAAACATAAGAGAGTCATACAGATATTTTTTTAACAAGTTAAAACATTTATATGAGGATATATATATATATTTCTGAAAATATTTTCTTGTCATAAATTATTTCAAACGGTTTACTTTTTTTCTTTTTCTGTATTTTCTGGAATTTCAGTGTGTTTTTTTTTTTAATTGTGTGCATGTTTTTAGCTTTTATTTGGCAAGCATTGTTAGTTTTACACTTTATTGACTACCTCCGGGTGGGGGGTGGACACCCTGGACATGTCTCCAGTCCATCACAGGACCTCATAGAGATAAACGAGACAAACGACCAATTCACTCTCTCACTCACACCTAGGGACAATGTAGAGTTACTAACATGCATGTTTTTGGTCTGTGAATGAAACCGGAGTACCCAGAGAAACCGTTCATGCACGGAGAGAACATGCAAACTACACCCACAAAGGTCCCCGGACCAGGATTTGTACCAGGGTGACCTGCTCGCTGTGAGGCAGCAGCTCTACCAGTTGCACCACCGTGCTGCACATTATTATTATATCTAATACATTTGTTAAACCATGTGTTCTACATGACTTTCACTTTCTGAAATGATTGACCAAAAAAAATAAATAAACATTTTTGTGATATTCTATTGTATTAGGTGCACCTGCATATCACAGGTATTAAAAACACTGTAATTTATTAAATTGGTAAATACAGTGGTCCCTCTCTTCATTTATCACGGTCTTGCTCGATCACGGTTTTTCAAAGTGAGATTGAACATGACACATAACGAGTTTAGAAACATTGTTTAGAACATTGCAAGTGTGTGGNCTAAAGGCTGAGTTAGACTTTCGCTTTGGTCCGCAGGCTGGAGCGCGCGCGCCGCGCGTGCACTGTGCCGCGCGGCGAAATGCGTTTATAGTGTCGCCTCGGTGTTTATAGTTGTCCCACGGCGGCGCATGGCAAAGTGCTGTTCTTTTACGGACCAGCAGGAGGCAGTACCCTCTAAAACCTGTGCATATGTTGCAAGAAAGGTGTAGAAGAAGAAATCTACCGTAGAAGAAGAACTGTTTGACGTCACACAACAAAAACAAATAGCTTTCTGCTCGCGTGCTGAACTGTTGTCTTTATTTGCGGTTTTAATGCATGGAGTCAGCGGAGGAGAAAGCGATCACGTGACTTTTGGCGAAAAAACAAAAGAAAAGTCCGACTCCAGATCAGGAATGAAGGATAATTTAATACATTTTGTGTCACAAAACATTCCTCCATGCGTCGCGACTCCGTCTCCACGACCACAGCGGCGCAAACAGCTGCAGGCTCCGGCGTGAAGAGGGTGAAGGCTGTCGGTGAGGACCTGTCAATCAAATCGTAGCGCCCACCGCGCGCGCGCAGGGCTTGCGGAGTTTCAAAAATTCAGAGGTGCACGGCACGCGCTAATCCCCTGCGCGGGGCCAACGCGCAGGGGCGGGGACTGTGAAATTGCGTCACTTTTGGAGCGCGCACCCTCGCGCGTTGCGCGTCGCGTCAAGTATAAATAAGGCTTAAGGCCCCGGGCTCGATCCTCGGTCATTGCACATCTCACGGGTTCTCTGAGCAGGACACCTTATCCCCAGTTGCTCCCTGGGCACCCTCCAAAGCTGCCCACTGCTCCACATGGTGGTGGATGGGTTAAAAGCAGAGAGCCAATTTCACCATTGTATGGGAACATATAATGATGACAACACATAACATATTATTATTTATTATTAAGAAAGGTTCCTTTAGAAAATTGGGTTGCCATGTCAAAATCGAAGAAGGGGTAAATGGGGTGGCCAGAGATTAATCTTTGGTGGTCAAGACCACCATTGGCCACCCCCTGGCTCCTCCACTGCACTTGGAGGTGAATAAAATGTCTCCCTCCATTCACCAGGATCTGTCACTCTGAGGTGACGGGGGACACATTACTGTACTGCTTGTAAATTTAAACATGGCTGCACTTAAATTTAGGTTTTTTATATAGACTCATTAAAAAATATTAACATCACCGTTGTTCTGAATTAAACTCTTAGGTGTTCATGGGGGTGCACAGTTTGGTATTTTTAATGTTTTGTTTTTGAGCTCAGAAAGTCAAACTGTTCAGCTGGTTCTCCTGAACCATCTGATGCTTCTGCTCACTAAATCATGAATCTAACAAAAGTTAAGTCTGGTCCTCTGGACATTCAAAAAACAAAACCATAAAAATGTATCGGTAGATATTGGAAATGTGATGGTTTGGGTTAGGGTTAGGATAAATAGATAAATTCTTCACCCACTTCTCTGTCTCCCTGGCATGTAACTGTGTACCAGAGTGTTGTCTTACACTGAATGTGTTGTTATTGGAATTGTGATGGTGTTGACGAGTTATTAATAAGTTAAACTTGTTTTGTTGTCGAGTCTTGGACTTGACATGCTGTGCTAAGCGTGCCTGATCTGTACAGTCCATCACTTGCTGAAGTGTGGTCTGATCTAGATACGTTGTTAATTTTTGTTTAATGTGCTCTTCTTTGGCCTTCAAGGCCTCAATAACCACTTTAGCCAGGATTGCCTCAAACTAGTTAGAGAGTTTGAGAAAACAGCTAGGAAGAGGGCAGACTACAGGAACCACTTACGA
Organism: Garcialebias charrua; assembly: GCA_038048925.1. NCBI lineage: Eukaryota > Metazoa > Chordata > Actinopteri > Cyprinodontiformes > Rivulidae > Garcialebias > Garcialebias charrua. Next base: position 23,283 of record JBBPBX010014363.1, read on the forward strand.
TTTAACCTCTGATGCAGACAAAGTGACATCATTCCCAAGAGCCTGGAACTGAAATCTTCTGTCAGCGGGCACCGAGCAAGCAAGATCCTTCAGAAGGCACAGACGTAGCTGCTGAATGAATGGGTGAGACAGACCAATTTTACTATTGAGGCCTTGAAGGCCAAAGAAGAGCACATTAAACAAAAATTAACAACGTGTCTAGATCAGACCACACTTCAGCAAGTGATGGACTGTACAGATCAGGCACGCCTAGCCTAGCATGTCAAGTCCAAGACTCGACAACAAAACAAGTTTAATTTACTGATAACTCGTCAACACCATCACAATTCCAATATCTACATTTTTTTTTGTTAGTTTTTTTTTTTGTTTTATGTCCAGAGGACCAGACTTAACTTGTTTAGATTTTTCTACCTGGATTATTGAGCATGCATCAGGATATTAAAACATGAAGGTTTTTCACTGTAAAATAAAGAAACGGTTCATGTTAAAGTGCTGAACGGTTATTTTAATGACCACCCCTATATCAGGCTTACTGTGTGTTCTGCAGGTTAAACTGTGAAGCAGACAGGACAGAGACGTCTCACTGAGGACAACGGTCGTTTCTGTCCTCATCCAATGGTCAGGATGGGTAATTTTAACTGAGAGACGAAGACAAGAAGACAGGGAAACACACTGAACTAAAGAAAACAGAAAATACATCAAATGAACTCCATTAACGGAGCAGTGATCCAGGCCCCCCCCCCCACCTGCTAAATACAGTCCCCTCCCCACACAGTAGGGTTGTCTCTAGTGAACGGCCATGATTAGAAACAGATCCAGGTGGTGACTGACTGAACAGAGGGTCTGACCTTTGACCTGATCTGAGTCTGACATGGTCTCCAGGGGATGCTCGGGTCTTTTTTTCTTCTGTCAGGAAAACTGACCCTCTGTTTACAGCTGACCTCTTGGCTGGCAGCCGAAGGACAGCAGAGCCCCGTCTGCAGCAGCCGAAGGAAAGCAGAGCCCCATGGGATGTAGCCGAAGGACAGCAGATCATCGTCTGCAGCAGCCAGAGGAGAGCAGCTGAAGACCGGCTTCAGTATACAGTATACATACAGTATACAGTATACATATACAGTATATATATATATATATATACAGTATATAAATCTATCTATCTATCTACTGTATCTATCTATCTATCTATCTATCTATCTATCTATCTATCTATCTATCTATCTATCTATCTATCTATCTATCTATCTATCTTCTATCTATCTATCTATCTATCTATCTATCTATCTATCTATCTATCTATCTATCTATCTATCCATCTGTGGCGAAGATACAAAAAAAGTAGCCTGCATAAACTTTATGTGGCATATAATGATGGCATGAGGCTGCTCCTCAAAGTGCCCAGATGGAGCAGTGCTAGCCATTTGTTTGTACATAATGCTGTTCCTACATGTGCTGCTGTGCTCAGGAATCTTATGTATAAATGCATGTGTAGATTGGCTGTGTCATGCAATAATATAATTGCAAATCTAGTAAATCCTGCTTTTAGTGCAGTGAGATTTTGTTCAAGATTGTGGAATCATTGGCGCCATCATTTATTTGTGACTCAGTGAATTATCTGTCTTTTATTTCTTTATTTTTAATTGTTTTTTATGGATTTTTTATGTATGTTTATGGACCTTTTTTGTGTCTGAAATAAAGTTTGATCGATCTATCTATCATCTATCTATCTATCTATCTATCTATCTATCTATCTATCTATCTATCTATCTATCTATCTATCTATCTATCTATCTATCTATCTATCTATCTATCTATCTATCTATCTATCTATCTATCTATCTATCTATCTATCTATCTATCTATCTATCTATCTATCTATCTATCTATCTATCTATCTATCTATCTATCTATCTATCTATCTATCTATCTATCTATCTATCTATCTATCTCATCCATCCATCCATCCATCCATCCATCCATCCATCCATCCATCCATCCATCCATCCATCCATCCATCCATCCATCCACTCTGGAGCCAGGCCCGGAGGTGGGGCATGCTGGCGAGTGCCTGGTGGCCGGGCTTTTACCCATGGAGCCCGGCCGGGCACAGCCCGAAGAGGAGACGTGGGTCCCCCTTCCCATGGGCTCACCACCTGTGGGAGGGGCCAAAGGGGTCGGGTGCAATGTGGGATGGGTGGTGGCCGAGGGCGGGGACCCTGGCGGTCTGATCCTCGGCTACAGAAGCTGGCCATTGGGACATGGAATGTCACCTCTCTGGTGGGGAAGGAGCCTGAGCTAGTGTGTGAGGTTGAGAGGTTCCGGCTAGAAATAGTCGGACTCACCTCAACACATGGCTCTGGCTCTGGAACCAGTTTCCTTGAGAGGGGTTGGACACTCTTCCACTCTGGAGTTGCCCCTGGTGAGAGGCGCCGAGCAGGAGTGGGCATACTTGTTGCCCCCCATCTTGGTGCCTGTACGTTGGGGTTCACCCCGGTGAACGAGAGGGTAGCCTCCCTTCGCCTACGTGTGGGGGGACGGGCTCTGACTGTTGTTTGTGCCTATGCGCCAAACGGCAGCTCAGATTACCCACCCTTTTTGGAGTCCTTGGAGGGGGTATTGGAGAGTGCGCCTCCTGGGGACTCCCTTGTTCTACTGGGGGACTTCAACGCTCACGTGGGCAATGACAGTGAGACCTGGAGGGGTGTGGTTGGGAGGAACGGCCCCCCTGATCTGAACCAGAGTGGTGTTCTGTTATTGGACTTCTGTGCTCGTCATGGATTGTCCATAACGAACACCATGTTTAAGCATAAGGGTGTCCATATGTGCTCTTGGCACCAGGACACCCTAGGTCGCAGTTCGATGATCGACTTTGTTGTCGTCTCATCTGATCTGCGGCCGCATGTCTTGGACACTCGGGTGAAGAGAGGGGCGGAGCTGTCAACTGACCACTACCTGGTGGTGAGTTGGCTCAGATGGTGGGGGAGGATGCCGGTCAGACCTGGCAGACCCAAACGTATTGTGAGGGTCTGCTGGGAACGTCTGGCAGAGTCTCCCGTAAGACGGAGCTTTAACTCCCACCTCCGGGAGAGCTTTGAACACGTTCCGAGGGAGGCGGGGGACATTGAGTCCGAGTGGGCCATGTTCCGCGCCTCTATTGTCGAGGCAGCTTATCGGAGCTGTGGCCGCAAGGTTGTTGGTGCCTGTCGTGGTGGCAACCCTCGAACCCGGTGGTGGACACCGGCGGTGAGGGATGCTGTCAGGCTGAAGAAGGAGTCCTATTGGGCCTTTTTGGCCTGTGGGACCCCGGAAGCAGCTGATAGGTACCGGCAGTCCAAGCGGCATGCGGCTCGGGTGGTTGCTGAGGCAAAAACTCGGGCGTGGGAGGAGTTCGGAGAGGCCATGGAGAATGACTTCCGTACGGCTTCGAGGCGATTCTGGTCCACCATCCGGCGTCTCAGGGGGGGAAAGCGGTACGCGACCAACACCATTTATGGTGGGGATGGCGTGCTGTTGACCTCAACTCGGGATGTTGTGAGTCGGTGGGCAGAATACTTCGAAGACCTCCTCAATCCTACTGGCACGTCTTCCACTGAGGAAGCGGAGCCTGGGGACTTTGGGTCGGGCTCTCCAATCTCTGGAGCTGAGGTCACCGAGGTGGTTAAAAAGCTCCGCGGTGGCAGGGCTCCAGGGGTGGATGAGATTCGCCCTGAGTTCCTTAGGGCTCTGGATGTTGTGGGGTTGTGTTGGCTTACGCGACTCTGCAATATCGCGTGGACATCGGGGGCAGTTCCCTTGGATTGGCAGACTGGGGTGGTGGTTCCCCTATTCAAAAAGGGGGACCGTAGGGTGTGTTCCAACTATAGGGGGATCACACTCTTAAGCCTCCCTGGTAAGGTCTATTCAGGGGTTCTGGAGAGGAGGGTCCGTCGGATAGTCGAACCTCGGATTCAGGAGGAGCAGTGTGGTTTTCGTGCTGGTCGTGGAACACTGGACCAGCTCTACACCCTCAGCAGGGTCCTGGAGGGTGCGTGGGAGTTTGCCCAACCAGTTTACATGTGCTTTGTGGACTTGGAGAAGGCATTCGACCGCGTCCCTCGGGGGGTTCTGTGGGGGGTACTCCGGGAGTATGGGGTACCAGGCCCTTTGATAAGGGCTGTTAGGTCCCTGTACGACCGGTATCAGAGCTTGGTCCGCATTGCCGGCAGTAAGTCAGGCTCGTTTCCGGTGAGAGTTGGACTCTGCCAAGGTTGCCCTTTGTCACAATTCTGTTCATAACTTTTATGGACAGAATTTCTAGGCACAGCCAAGGTGTTGAGGGGATCCATTTTGGTGGCCTTAGAATCACTTCTCTATTTTTTGCAGATGATGTGGTCCTATTGACTTCATCAGATCGTGATCTACAGCTGTCGCTGGAGAAGTTTGCAGCAGAGTGTGACGCGGCCGGGATGAGGATCAGTTCCTCCAAATCCGAGGCCATGGTCTTGAGCCGGAAAAGGGTAGAGTGCCCTCTCTGGGTCGGGGAGGAGGTCCTGCCCCAAGTGGAGGAGTTTAAGTATCTTGGGGTCTTGTTCACGAATGAGGGAAAACTGGAGCGTGAGATCGATAGGCGGATAGGTGCAGCGTCCGCAGTGAAGCGGGCGCTGTACCGGTCTGTCGTGGTGAAGAGAGAGCTGAGTCAAAAGGCAAAGCTCTCAATTTACCGATCGATCTACGTTCCCACCCTCATCTATGGTCATGAGCTTTGGGTTGTGACCGAAAGAACGAGATCTCGGATACAAGCGGCTGAAATGAGTTTTCTCCGCAGGGTGTCTGGACTCTCCCTTAGAGATAGGGTGAGAAGCTCAGTCATCCGGGAGGGACTCAGAGTAGAGCCGCTGCTTCTCCACATCGAGAGGAGCCAGTTGAGGTGGCTCGGGCATCTGGTTAGGATGCCTCCTGGACGCCTCCCTGGTGAGGTGTTCCGGGCATGTCTCACCTCGACTACTGCAACTCCCTGTTTATTGGAATCCCTGGCAAAAATCTTCAGAAGCTTCAATATATTCAAAACAGTGCAGCCAGGATTTTATTGAGAGCTCGTAAATTTGAACATATTACACCCATTCTCCATAACCTCCATTGGCTTCCTGTCACCTACAGAATTCAATACAAAACTGCTCTCATTACACACCAATGCTTACACGGAACTTCACCTGACTATCTAAAGGACATTCTTGCACCATATTCATCCACCCGGTCTCTACGATCACAGAACAGTAATCTACTTCACATTCCACAAACCAAATTAAGGACCATGGGAGACCGGGCATTCTGTGTGGCTGCCCCCCGCCTATGGAACTCCCTCCCTGACTACCTGAGAGCTCCACAGTCACTGGTTGACTTCAAAAACGGCTTAAAGCCTATTCTGCCTCCACATGATTTTATCTTTGATCTTGGTTGATATTATTATTGATTTTACTTTATTTTATCACTTGTTTTATATATTTATTTATTTAGTTAGTTTTTAAGCAGGCCTATTCTGCCTCCACATAATTCGGTCTTTAATCTTAGTTGATATTATTATTGATTCAATCAAAAAAGGCGTTCAATACAGAACAACTGGACTTTATTTGTAACAAATAAGACGTTTCACTTCTCATCCGAAAAGCTTTATCAATTGAGTTAGGAGACAGTGAGAGGGAGCAGTTATAACAGGACAAGCCATTGACACGCACCAACATATGTAAATTGGAAACTAACACCCCCACATACTTGGGATAACACGTACCTGTGACCCATTCAAAGTTCAGTGTGTGAAAACAGAGCTTACAGAACACACACACACACATCCTACTGTATGTGAAATGACAAGTCACACTTCACCCATTGATAGCAGGGACCTGTCAAAGTCTTTGTTGGTCTAATTCACAAACAAAGCTCCTCTGTTCTCATCAGGTGTGAGACGCCTGGGAACCAAACCCAGGGCCGCACCATAAGTTTTAGAAAGTTGAAATCTTAGACCTCCTCCTCTGTTTAACGATGGTTTCTCTCTTTTTACATAAATCGCCTCCTTCACGGGCATGCGCCAGAAAATGAACTATGATGTAAGAGCGATGGGCCGACACTTTACTCCAGGGGAACTGGTCTGGGTGCACAACCCTCGTAGGAAGAAGGGACGGTGCCCGAAACTGGACAGTCAGTGGGTGGGTCCCTGCAGAGTGTTGGAGCGCCTGGGGGAGGTGGTCTACAGAGTGCAGATGCCCCAAAACAGGAGAAGAGTAGCTCTGCACAGGGACAGGTTGGCCCCCTATCAAGGCAGGTATGCACCGCAGCCCCCAGAAGGCCAATGGTCGGGGTCTCGGGTGTGTCCGCCAACATCCCCAGAAGTTTTATCACTGCCGTCGAACGAGGTCCCAGCCGCAGAGTCGGGAGCGCTGCTGGGAGCTCGCCCACAACAGACGAGGAGGGCCCCAAGATGGTCTGATGACTTTGTCCCCTCGTGGGCGAGGGACTCTGTTGTGGGGGGGTAGTGTAACGACCCTGTGTTTGGGTCTGTGTATTTGTTGAGTTGTACTGTGTTCTGTTGAGCTGTTGTGATTCTGTTGTCCCCCGCCCTCATGTGCTGGACTTGTCGTGGGGGCAGGAGAGGGGTAGGAGCAGGGAGGAGGGACTGGAAAAAGGGAGACGAAGAAGAAGAGTCAGAGAGCGTGTTGCTGTTAGCAGGCAGCTAGCAGTGTGTTCGCTCGCGTGTGTACCGCCTTTTCTGTTGAGGCGTGAGCTGCAGCCTCGGTAATAGCAGCTCATCCCTGTTTCTGAATAAACCCCGTTTGGCTGGACTCCGTCTGCAGTGTTGGCGTCATTACATTGGTAATAAAGGTAATAATACAAATAAAGTCCAGTTGTTCTGTATTGAACGCCTTTTTTGATTTTATCATGTCCTGGACGACTGAGAATCTTCACCAGCATATTATTATTGATTTTACTTGATTTTATCACTTGTTTTATTTGTTGTAGCACTTTGAGATTTTTATTAATGGAAAGTGCGGTATAAATTGAATTTATTATTATTATTATTATGGAGACCCAAAGGAAGACCCAGGACATGCTGGAGGGACTATGTTTCTCGGCTGGCCTGGGAACGCCTTGGGAATCCCCCAGAGGAGCTGCCCCAAGTGGCTGGGGAGAGGGAAGTCTGGGCCTCCTTACTTAAGCTACTACCCCAGCGACCCGACCCCGGATAAGCGGAAGACAATGGATGGATGGATGGATGGATATATCTATATCTATCTATCTCTATCTCTCCGTCTCTCCGTCTCTCCGTCTCTCTCTATCTCTCTGTCTCTCT
>JBBPBX010014363.1:30982-51017 GCA_038048925.1 Garcialebias charrua
ATATGAGATATAACCAAATAAAAAGACTGTTCAAGTTTAACAATATAAGTTTGAGCTAAAATATAACTGAATTTGTGGAAGCTTGGCTGTGCACTCTCTCATTTAAGGGTTTTGAGAGATTCTCTTTTCTACAGCAGCGCGAGACACTGAGTAAAAGAAGACAAAAATGTCTACATTTTTTATTTGTATTTACACTGAAGACAACTGTGGAAGTAATATATTTATATTAAACTTAACATTAAGAAATGTCAACAGTTAGTATCAAAAAAGGCGTTCAATACAGGATCAACTGGACTTTATTTGTTCCAGAAAACGTTTCGACTTCTGTCCAGAAGTCTTTTTCAATTCTGTATTGAACGCCTTTTTTGATTTTATTATGTCCTGGACGACTGAGAATCTTCACCAGCATGTCAACAGTTAGTGTCACAACAGTCAGTGCAACATTATGTGAAAAAAATCTGTAAAAATCCTACAACTTAAACGGTGACTGTAAACAATATAAAATATATCAAAATGCCATTTCAGTCATGTAAAGTATAGTATTTTTAGTGAACCATTTAATAATGTACTGAAATTTCTAATGTGATGTTTTTTTATTATTATTGGGGGCTGCCATTGCATTGCATGGGAAAGCAGTGCATTGCAAAGCAATGCACTGCTTTCCATGTAAATGCATAGAAGCCACCTATTGTTCTACACCTCGGAAGTGTGTCTACATTTCTTTGTCTGTTAATGCGGCCCGAACCACAACGTCTACCCCCACAAAAGTTATATCAAAACGACCGGCCCGGCTCCGAGATGTGTGCTATTACTTTTATAAGCAATTGGAGTTACCATGGCAACATATTTTGCTAACAAAAATGCTAAATTTCCCATAGGAAATGAATGGGAGTTAACTTTTCAGAGAAACTGAGTAACGTATTCATTTATTCATTCAACCTTTATTTATACAGGCTAGCCTCGTTGAGTCACAGGGACTCATTTACAAGAGGGACCTGTCTCACTCACACCAAACAACCATCCACTCTCTCACTAACACCTAGGGTCAATTTAGAGTCACCAATCAGCCTAATATGGCACCATTTTGGTTCAATAAACATGTAATGTAGCCATTTTGATTCCACAAGCAAATTAGGTGAAGTGGCCATTTTGATTTAACAAGCAAATTAGGTTAAGAAGCCATTTTGATTTAACAAGCAAATTATGTGAAGGTGCCATTTTGGTTCAATATACTGTGGCAGGAGCTTCAGGACACCAAGGCCCAGTTGGACAAGCAGAAAAACCTCAAAGAGGTCTTTATAAAAAAAGAAAAGGAGGTTCGGCAACAATACGAGAGACTGCAGAAGTACACAGATGCAGAAACTCTAAGCTGTGCCAAGATTGGCTCACAGGTACTATCAAGGTTCTATCAAGCAAAAGAAGAAGAAGCACCTTCAGCAGGATTATGAGGAACTCAAAGTGGCTCACGTGACCAGCCAACAAAACTTTTCGTCTGAACTCCGGCTGGAGAAAGACAAAACGGAGGCTCTCCAGCGGCTGCTGGATGAAGCCAAACGCCTGACTGATGAAGTGAGCAGCAAACACCATGTGGAAGTTGCCTCACTTCGTCAGCAGGTTGTGGCTTTACAAGATCAGGCCACGGAACACAAGTTTCAGCAGGATAATCTGAAAATATCCATGAAGAAGGAGATCCAGGCTCTGCGTACGATTTCAGAAGATGCAGAGCGGAAATTGAAACAAGATCTTCAGCTAATGTCAACATCCTATAACCAGCTCAAAGAGGCTCACGAAGTGAGCCAAGATAAGTTTTCTTTTTAACTACTGTTATGAGCCGTAAAAAGGAACAATTAAACACTGAGAATAAATCTGATTTAGAATAATGATATTTATTTTAACAGACAAAGGGTTTGATTTAAAATTAACAGTACAGAATATTTAGGAAGTGACCCAAGATGTTTAAAACAGTCAGCTGCCCTCACATGCACTACAGAGACAAAAAAACAAAATACATTTCAAAAAACAAGGCAGACCAACAAAAGACAAAAACTTTAAGGACAGCAGGTGACAGCGATCAACTGTAAAAAAAACAAGACAATTTTATTAAATACAAAACTTTAATAGAGTCACTCTTAAAACAATTTAAAAATCACGGCGCACCTGCGGGGTGCATTGTGGAATGGGTGGTGGCCGAGGGCGGGGACCCTGGCGGTCTGATCCTCGGCTACAGAAGCTGGCCATTGGGACATGGAATGTCACCTCTCTGGTGGGGAAGGAGCCTGAGCTAGTGTGTGAGGTTGAGAGGTTCCGGCTAGAAATAGTCGGACTCACCTCAACGCATGGCTCTGGCTCTGGAACCAGTTTCCTTGAGAGGGGTTGGACACTCTTCCACTCTGGAGTTGCCCCTGGTGAGAGGCGCCGAGCAGGAGTGGGCATACTTGTTGCCCCCCATCTTGGTGCCTGTACGTTGGGGTTCACCCCGGTGAACGAGAGGGTAGCCTCCCTTCGCCTACGTGTGGGGGGACGGGCTCTGACTGTTGTTTGTGCCTATGCGCCGAACGGCAGCGCAGATTACCCACCCTTTTTGGAGTCCTTGGAGGGGGTATTGGAGGGTGCGCCTCCTGGGGACTCCCTTGTTCTGCTGGGGGACTTCAACGCTCACGTGGGCAATGACAGTGAGACCTGGAGGGGTGTGGTTGGGAGGAACGGCCCCCCTGATCTGAACCCGAGTGGTGTTCTGTTGTTGGACTTCTGTGCTCGTCATGGATTGTCCATAACGAACACCATGTTCAGGCATAAGGGTGTCCATATGTGCTCTTGGCACCAGGACACCCTAGGTCGTAGTTCAATGATCGACTTTGTTGTCGTCTCATCTGATCTGCGGCCGCATGTCCTGGACACTCGGGTGAAGAGAGGGGCAGAGCTGTCAACTGACCACTACCTGGTGGTGAGTTGGCTCCGATGGTGGGGGAGGATGCCGGTCAGACCTGGCAGACCCAAACGTATTGTGAGGGTCTGCTGGGAACGTCTGGCAGAGTCTCCCGTAAGACGGAGCTTTAACTCCCACCTCCGGGAGAGCTTTGAACACGTTCCGAGGGAGGCGGGGGACATTGAGCCCGAGTGGGCCATGTTTCGCGCCTCTATTGTCGAGGCAGCTTATCGGAGTTGTGGCCGCAAGGTTGTTGGTGCCTGTCGTGGTGGCAACCCTCGAACCCGGTGGTGGACACCGGCGGTGAGGGATGCTGTCAAGCTGAAGAAGGAGTCCTATTGGGCCTTTTTGGCCTGTGGGACCCCGGAAGCAGCAGATAGGTACGGTGGGAGGAGTTCGGAGAGGCCATGGAGAATGACTTCCGTACGGCTTCGAGGCGATTCTGGTCCACCATCCGGCGTCTCAGGGGGGGAAAGCGGTACGCGACCAACACCATTTATGGTGGGGATGGCGTGCTGTTGACCTCAACTCGGGATGTTGTGAGTCGGTGGGCGGAATACTTCGAAGACCTCCTCAATCCTACTGGCACGTCTTCCACTGAGGAAGCGGAGCCTGGGGACTTTGGGTCGGGCTCTCCAATCTCTGGTGCTGAGGTCGCCGAGGTGGTTAAAAAGCTCCGCGGTGGCAAGGCTCCGGGGGTGGATGAGATTCGTCCTGAGTTCCTTAGGGCTCTGGATGTTGTGGGGTTGTGTTGGCTTACGCGACTCTGCAATATCGCGTGGACATCGGGGGCAGTTCCCTTGGATTGGCAGACTGGGGTGGTGGTTCCCCTATTCAAAAAGGGGGACCGTAGGGTGTGTTCCAACTATAGAGGGATCACACTCTTAAGCCTCCCTGGTAAGGTCTATTCAGGGGTTCTGGAGAGGAGGGTCCGTCGGATAGTCGAACCTCGGATTCAGGAGGAGCAGTGTGGTTTTCGTCCTGGTCGTGGAACACTAGACCAGCTCTACACCCTCAACAGGGTCCTGGAGGGTGCGTGGGAGTTTGCCCAACCAGTTTACATGTGCTTTGTAGACTTGGAAAAGGCATTCGACCGCGTCCCTCGGGGGGTTCTGTGGCGGGTACTCCGGGAGTATGGGGTACCAGGCCCATTGATATGGGCTGTTAGGTCCCTGTACGACCGGTGTCAGAGCTTGGTCCGCATTGCCGGCAGTAAGTCAGGCTCGTTTCCGGTGAGAGTTGGACTCCGCCAAGGTTGCCCTTTGTCACCGATTCTGTTTATAACTTTTATGGACAGAATTTCTAGGCGCAGCCAAGGTGTTGAGAGGATCCGTTTTGGTGGCCTTAGAATCGCTTCTCTGTTTTTTGCAGATGATGTGGTCCTATTGGCTTCATCAGCTCGTGATCTACAGCTTTCGCTGGAGCGGTTTGCAGCTGAATGTGATGCGGCCGGGATGAGGATCAGTTCCTCCAAATCCGAGGCCATGGTCTTGAGCCGGAAAAGGGTAGCATGCCCTCTCCGGGTCGGGGAGGAGGTCCTTACCCAAGTGGAGGAGTTTAAGTATCTCGGGATCTTGTTCACGAATGAGGGAAAACTGGAGCGTGAGATCGATAGGCGGATAGGTGCAGCGTCCGCAGTGAAGCGGGCGCTGTACCGGTCTGTCGTGGTGAAGAGAGAGCTGAGTCAAAAGGCAAAGCTCTCAATTTACCGATCGATCTACGTTCCCACCCTCATCTATGGTCATGAGCTTTGGGTTATGACCGAAAGAACAAGATCTCGGATACAAGCGGCTGAAATGAGTTTTCTCCGCAGGGTGGCTGGACTCTCCCTTAGAGATAGGGTGAGAAGCTCAGTCATCCGGGAGGGACTCGGAGTAGAGCCGCTGCTTCTCCACATCGAGAGGAGCCAGTTGAGGTGGCTCGGGCATCTGGTTAGGATGCCTCCTGGACGCCTCCCTGGTGAGGTGTTCCGGGCATGTCCCACCGGGAGGAGACCCAGAGGAAGACCCAGGACACGCTGGAGGGACTATGTTTCTCGGCTGGCCTGGGAACGCCTTGGGATTCCCCCAGAGGAGCTGCTCCAAGTGGCTGGGGAGAGGGAAGTCTGGGCCTCCCTACTTAGGCTGCTACCCCCGCGACCCGACCCCGGATAAGCGGAAGAAAATGGATGGATGGATGGATGCGCACCTGCGGCGTCTGATAAGCCAACACCCAGTCACGGCAAATCCCGAACGGCACAGAAAAGTGTGGCCCTACCAGACAAAAATAAATAAACAAACCCACATAATACAATCTAAAACCCAGAAACCAGCAAGCCTACCTGTGGCGTCGAACTACCCCACACCCAGGCAGTCCTGCTTCAATCTCCTCTTTAAAACTGTGTGGTCCTGAAACTTGCAGGCCTACCTGTGGCGTCGAATTACCCCACACCCAGGTAGTCCTGGTACAAACACATCACACACCAGAATAAAAATCAACTGTTTTTAAAAACAACCAATACTTTTAAAAACAAACTTCAAAACTTACCACAAGCGCATGCACCCCAGCATGTGTGCACCCAACACACCTGAGGCTGCACTCCAGCATGTGTGAATCCAACACACCTGGCCACACAGGAAATTGCACTGTCATCAACACTGCCAACTTCCCTTTTATGGAGGCTTAGATCACAGGGAAATGGTGACACCCTGTGGTGCCACCTGTTACATTCCCCCCCATCATCGTGCATCGTCGACCCGACGATGCATCTGAAGAAATTAAATCCAAACCAACAACTACATTCTCTGCCCCACTGACAGTCAACACATTTCGCACAGCCACCTCATCTTGAGGCTTGTCCACAGCACTACTTTCAGGGACACAAAGCTTGGTCCGGTGTCCTTCCTATTCCACAGGTGCTACATAATACGCTACACCTCGACAAGGAAGCAACACTCCCAACACAACAGCTCGGCCCGGTGTCCTTCCTATTCCACAGGTGCCACATAATATGCTACACCTCGACAAGGAAGCAACACTCCCAACACAACAGCTCGGCTTGGTGTCCTTCCTATTCCACAGGTGCCACATAATACGCTACACCTCGACAAGGAAGCAACACTCCCAACACAACAGCTCGGCTTTGTGTCCTTCCCATTCCACAGGTGCCACATAATACGCTACACCTCGACAAGGAAGCAACACTCCCAACACAACAACATCAAGCTCAATGCAACCCATTTGCTACTTGTAAACCCAACCAACCACAGTCTTATTAGGACCTTCAGACAAATGAGAAAATGTGTATTTAGCAGCACTTTCTGTTAAGGCAGTAACCATAGACCCACTGCAGCTCCCGAAGACGTCGACGGCCTTTCTGAGTCCGTGGCAGCTCCTCTGAAAGTCATCAGCTGGCTTTCAAGGGTCTTTATTCGCTGTGACATGGCCCGCTCCTCCTGAGCCACAGCGCTGCCGGACACGACCATCTTGATGCTTTGTCACCAAAGAGAAGTCCCACTCCCACTGCCCCTGCTGTCCTTATAATGTAACTCGTACACACGCAAAAAAAGAAAAAAAATTGGTCACTTCCCATACTTGTTTACCAAACAACGCCAAATGTTATGGGCCGTAAAAAGGAACAATTAAACACTGAGAATAAATCTGATTTACAATAATGATATTTATTTTAACAGACAAAGGGTTTGATTTAAAATTAACAGTACAGAATATTTAGGAAGTGACCCAAGATGTTTAAAACAGTCAGCTGCCCTCACATGCACTACAGAGACAAAAAAAACAAAATACAATTCAAAAAACTAGGCAGACCAACAAAAGACAAAAACTTTAAGGACAGCAGGTGACAGTGATCAACTGTAAAAAACAAAGACAATTTTATTAAATACAAAACTTTAATAGAGTCACTCTTAAAACAATTTAAAAATCACTGCGCACCTGCGGCGTCTGATAAGCCAACACCCAGTCACGGCAAATCGAAGGTGTGATTAACAGATGGTTGGCTTGTAGGAGGGATTTGATTTGTTGAAGTTTGATTATTAGATAAAGTGGCCGATTTTCCGTTTGTAACTGTATCAAATAAAGAACTAGAAGCAACAAAATGTTTATTGAAACAGTTCAGGATCTCGTGCTTATTTGACACAGGAACAGAGTCAACAAGAAATTGTGATGGGAGGTCAGATGATTGGGGGGTGCCTGAGAGAGATTTAATGGTTTTCCAGAATTTTTTAGGATCGTTTAGATTTTTGGAGGTCTGAGATAAGAAGTAGTTACGTTTTGCAGCTTTAATGGCAGTTGTGCATTTATTCCTTAGCTGCCGAAATTTCAACCAATCAGTGTCTGAGTGTGATTTTCTTGCTGCTGCCCAAAGATGATCTCTCCAGTGCAGGAGATCAGCTAGTTCAGGAGTAAACCAGGGGCTGTCACGGCCCTTTATCCTGAACTGCCGGAAAGGAGCGTGTTTGTTTACAAAGTAAATGAAACTACCATGAAAATAGTTCCAAGCGGTGTTCACGTCATTGATTTGTAGGATATGTTGCCAATCAAAGTGGGATAGATCCCAAAGGAATGACTGTTCACAGAAACGTTTCAAATCCCTTTTTTGGATTATTCTGGGCTTAGCAGGTGGAAGTTTAGTAGATCTAAGAGCTGCTATTACGGAATGATCACTCAAAACGTTAGCAAATACACCTATACCAGGAAATTTGTGAGGTGCATTTGTGAAAAACAGATCTAAGGTGGAAGATTTTTCGGGACATTTTAAGTTTGGTCTGGTGGGAGAATCGATAAGTTGTGTTAGATTGAGAGATAGGCAACATTCCCTGAATTTATCACAGAGGGGGGTCGACTTATTCCAGTCAATGTTGAAATCTCCTGCCATAACAATCTCATTGTGTTTTAAATTTCCTATGAATTCAGTCAGGGAGGATAGAGCTTCAGGTGTTGCGGAGGGGGGACGATAACAACCTACAACAGTTAAGGGCTGACCTCCTTTCAAACTGATGTTCACAGCTAAAGCCTCAAACTGGTTTGCGATTGTTTTTTTAGACGCAATCGTGGCAGCCAAAGAGTCTCTGATGTAAATAGCGACTCCACCTCCCTTTTTATTACGATCACAACGATAGATCTTAAATTCATTGATTGCCAAGTCATTTTTCGAAACAGATTTTTTGAGCCAAGTTTCAGAGATAACGATCACATCTGCCCCAGAAGAAGTGATTAGGATTTTCAGTTCATCAAGTTTTTGTAGAAGGCTACGAGCGTTTACATGCAGAAAACGGAGACCTGAAATATTTTTAAACTCATTAGGTGTACAGTAGTTAGTAATTGGCCCTGGGTTGGGCTGAATCCCTGAGATCATTAACAACAATAATATCAGACATTTACCTGACTTCTTTGTCACTGATGTGTAATTACAGGAGTTAACAGTGTGACATTTTGCCCCCATAATTGAACCATGTGAAACATTAATGAAGACACGATCATTCAGAACCCAAAAACAATGAAAGCTGCAGTGATGGGCAGTCCCTGATGTGTTGATAAGATTCAGTGATTCCAGGTAGTCTGAGAACTGAAAATAATGACAGTAATATGAATGATGCAGAAAAGTCTCAGACCATAAAGCGTCACAAATTAGGTGGTCAAACAATTCCGTTGTGGAGAAATTTGTGGAGGAATTAAAGCAGCAGTTTACAGATTGAGCCCTTCATACTGTTCGTTCTTTGTTAAAACAGGTCTCTCTTGTAAATGAGTCCTCGAGGCTCAATGCGACTAACCTTCCATGATCCATCCATTATCTTTTACCCCCTTCTTCCTTTTTTGGGTCGTGGAGGTCACTGGTGCCCATGTCCAGCTATCACTAGCTATATTTACATGGACATAAGTGATCGGATCAAACGGCCGTTCGGAATAAAAAAGCGTCATGTAAACACCCTGTTTGGGTTATTCTTTGTTTATTCAGCGTGATCTGAAATAATTTGTGATCAGAACGAAACGGGTGGTTTACGCCGACCTGAACGGTGCACATGTAAACGCTTGATCTGTTCGTTTTTATCTGATGGTGAAAAACTGACCTGACAACGCTTGTGCAAATTTGTCATTTCCGCCTGGCTAGATGCTAATAATATTAGCATGTCGGGGAAGCAAAACTGGTTGGGGAGCGACAAAACATTTCTACTAGAAACTTTGTAAGAGCTCAAAATGATCTGTATCACCTGTAGCTCAGTCAGGGACTGCAGTAATGCTGTATTCAGATCAGTCTTAATATAAATGGCACCCTCTCACAGTGGATCAACCAATTTGAGTTATTTAATCTGAAAACATTTAAATCTGGTCAAATAATTTTGCACATGTAAACATAGCTACTGTGAGAAAGGTGGGGGCACCTGGACAAGTTGCACGTCCATGACAAGGACAAGACAAACAACCATTCACTCTCTCACCTAGGGACGATTTAGAGTTACCAATCAGCCTAACATGCATGTTTTTGATCTGCGAGATGAAACTGTAGTACCCAGAGAAAACCCATGCATGGAGAGAACATGCAAACTCCACCCAGACAAGGCCCCCTGACTGGGATTTGAATTGGGGCAACCTACTTGCTGAGAGGCAGTAGTTCTACCAACTGCGCCACCATGCTGCCTGTATAAATAAAGGTTGAATAAATAAATAAAAAATCACATTGGTTGCTCCATCCATTACTGGTAACTGCTTTGGGGAAGAAAATGGCTTTAGTCCTTTTTTGGGGAATGCACTTGATAGGCGTTCAAACGCCTAACTTTTTCTGAAATGGTCCGGGTTTCAGTAGGTATGGTATATTACCTTTTTATAAGAGTAGTGCTCTTCTAACATCAGTTCAACATCAAGCATGAGTTAGTACAGGGAAGTCTCTGAAAATACACTTACCCGTAGAAAGAAAAATGTGATTACTGTATGTCCATTTTTGAGTACACAGACTGTGCCGAGTCCCAAGACATTTTTATTGTTCAAATTCAAGTTCAAGGTTCTTATTGTCATTCACATCACATGTGGTGCATGAGGTGTAATGAAATTGTGTACACAGGTCCCAAGTTACATCCAAAAATAGCAAAAATATAAATTGTAAAAGAAACAATACTAAGAATCTAATACATAAACTACGAAATACACTTACTGTCTTTTTCGGAGTATAGGTCGCACCCGAGTATAGGTTGCACCATCCAATTATTGCCAAATAATTGGAAAAATCCATATATAGGTCACACCTGAGTATAGGTCGCACCTACGTCAAAATGTGGACCGTGTTTAGCTCTGCTGCAAATGTCTCTTCCACAGGAGCGCACAGCAAGGCTTTTAAGAAGATTAACACTTAAAAACAATTAATTGTTTGATAAAAAATTATAGCAAATATGTGTCTGAGCTGAACTTTTCTTTAATAAATGAATAATTTTAGCAGGATAAACACCTAAAAAATATATTTGTTAGCTGACATTATTGTAAGAGTGTGTCTCAGTTTAATTTTTGTTAATAAATGATTACAAATCAGCTTATTTTATAAAAAGCCATATATAGGTCGCACCTGAGTATAGGTCGCAGGCCATGAAAAAATGATAAAAAGGTGCGACCTATACTTCGAAAAATATGGTAACCAAGAAAAATGCTAAACACTTGATGGTGCAAAACAATACACGAAACAACAGCAGCACGAACATGAGTCTGTGTGAACAGATGAATACAACAGCATGAAATAAATCATAAGCAGTACATATCAACAATCAATTGGTATCACAGTGCTTATTATTATTGTTTTTTTCACAGTGGTGATCCTGATTAGGTATTTGTGTCTAACAGCTTCAGGGTAGAAGCTGTTTCTTATTTTAAACTGGCCAGGAAGTTTATTTTGATAGTCCCACCCAAAATGAAGTTGTGAAATTGCCATGTTAATGATATAATGTGTCCAGAGCAACCAGTGGGGTAATTACATCCACAAATGATGCAGTACAACCAAGTGTTTCCTTTTATTGCATCAGGAAATTAAATTTGTCTCGGAACAGCATCGAGAACAGGTGGATAGTTATTGCACATGCTCACCTGCTTGTTTGATGCTTGTTAAAGGGAAATTTGTTAAAGGTCCTGCAAATTCATATTGTGTTTCTTGTTCAAGTGTTGAATTATGATGCCACCTCCATACTTTCTACAACTCTCACTCTGATCTAAATATATAACAGCTGAATTTTTGAGCAGTTTATTACGGTTTGTTTCACTTTTTATGTGAATCAGCATTTTATTTTGATTGTTTTAAATCATTGCTCATGCACACAGCAGTCAAACTCATTTAAAAATGTTAGAAAAGCTTTTATAGCTATTCAATTTGACATGCTGAGGTGGATTACCCTGACTGTTTTGGGGATATCTGAGGTCTTTCCTCTACTTTAACAAGTGTGAAGAAGCGGTTGCTACAATGACAGCCTGAGCTGTTGTGAGCGGCTGCCAGGTGTGAATATGTCGAGAATGTAAAGCAGAATGGAGCTGATAAAGAGCACACGTCTTGTTATGGTGAATAAATGTTATCTCTGTTCTCAGCAGTGAATACTGTGAATGTGCCAATGCTTCAGCATATTTTCTCAGTTCAGTGAGCTTGTGGTCTCTAAGACACCAATGAAGTGAAATGGCAAAAAAACATCTCACATTCTGTTGAGGAGCCAAGAGAATAAGCACATGACAAAGGTCAGATAAAGTAAGATAAAGCATAAAAGAAGCCGTGGATGTGTTGGGGATATGGTGTGAGTCATAAAAGTCAGAGTTGTGCGTGTAGTGAGGAAGCTGGTCCCTGGCCCAGTGCACTTAAGGCAAGAGGATTAGGCTCCAGAGTATTATTAGGGCTACTGATTATCCCCTTACCTGATCCGCCTAATTCTAGCTCGGCCCTGTATATTGAGCAGAAAATTGTAAAAATGTTTGGAATGGGCTGCAGAAAGTGAATTGGCTGTGCTGTGCTTCGGTGCTCTGGCGACTCCAACATTGACACTTTTGGAGCTCTCTGCTGAACTCATTAGGTCCTGGATTTTTGTCTCTGCCTCCCACGCTGTGGGGTTGATGTGATTAATGCACCGCTAACCACTAAGGCCAGAAGCAAGGACTTGTTTTAGTGCCAGGGAACAGCAAACAAGAGAAAATTGTCTCCGCGAATAACAGAGGAGGATACAGAGTCTTCTCTGACCAGTCCCTTGACTCCTAGATGTACGCAAGAGGGCCAGTATCTCTTCAAGAAAGTTCAGTAAAAAGGTTTCCAATCCATTTGTCCTCAAGTATATAGCTATAACGCCTTGGTGCTCATGTAATTACACACCGGCTGCCTCTGACCTTGTGTTCAGAAATTGGCTTTAAGACCTACTTTCCAGACCAGGAGAGGAATCAAATGTAACCACTAGCCATTAAATCCTACCAACTGATCTTAGCAGCATGGAAGCCCTGGAAGAAAAGGCAAAGTAGTGCTTTTGTTGGTTTATTACCCTTATTTTGTTTGCTTGCAGATTTAAGGTTTCTGTTTTTATATTGTCAAGTGCTTTGTCCTACTTATTGCGTCTTATCCTGTCTTGCGTATTGTCCTATGTTTTTTGAGCTGTAACCAAAACTAAATTCCAAACACGTTTGGAATTTAGTGGCAATAATGTCATGGTTAGACTTGATTGACTTACAGATGACCTTGTAGATGACTGGAGGAGGCAGGAGTCTGCTAAAAGTTGCTAAAAGTTTTAAAGCACCTTTTTATGCAAACAAATATTAAAACGCTGGCAGAGAACTGTGCTTTTGTGTGTAGGGGTGGGGGGATGGGGCATTGGGTAGTGATAAAGGGATACTGTCTCCCCCCTGTGAGTACTGGGACTGTTGCCAGGTTCAAGCTTAACAATTCATTCTTTCAACAACATTATGATGCTCTTACAGTTGATAGACAGTACATTTGTTCTGTGAACAAGTGTTCTTTTAATATTTTGTATTTGTCATATACGTGTATACAGTAATTTACTGTAGAAAGCTCTTCAGTTTATACTTTGTATTTGTATACTGTATGCAGAGAGGTACCAGATGTTAATTAAGGTTGTAACAAGACCATCATCTCATGAGATAAAAAGCCAAGATACTGAATTAACGAGATAGCAACTATTGGTGGCTCGTAGGTGTCTCTAAAGGATTAACATAAATATTTCTGTGATCAAACAAAACATGTTGGCATAATACTGTATCCAATTTTTAATGACTGGAAAGATAGTTTTTGTTAGCTGAAAGTGTTCAGAACAGGCAAACGTGTTTCTTATTGTCATTTGAAGCTGTTATACTATAAATTGACCCTGGGTGTGAGTGAGACAGGCCCCTCTTGTAAATGAGTCCCCGTGGCTCAACGAGGCTAGCCTGTATAAATAAAGGTGGAATGAATGAAAAAACTATCATTGTTCAACCCTTAAACACGCTATTTGAAGTTTTTGGTTGAAGATTTTCCACGCTGTGTGGTTCTGGTCCAAACCCGGTCCAGATAACGTTCACAAGCTGGGGCAATCTCATCGCAGAATGGCTGTCGAGTCATTGTTAAAAGCTATTACAGTATTAACATACCCTGATGCATTTATTATGCTATTATGCTATTATTAACATCTGCAAGAAAGCTGTGTGTAGTATTTTAAATGATACACAGGGAAATAAGCATATTTCTGTCTGAAACGTTTGTCAGTTGTGGTTTTCTGACATTTGGACTGGACCCGATGGAATCGGTTCCGACAGAAGTCTGTTGTTTTCAACAGTTAAAAGTGCTGTTTACTGAGAGAAGGTTCAGGTACCTGTTTGAATGTGAATCGCGACATTTACAGAATTTTTGTGCAGTGTTTTTAAGCATTTATTAAGTTGTAAAGAGTCCAGGAAGTTGGGCTAACAGCTGGCATCCATCTTGAGCCAGAGTACCGTATTTTCTGGTGTATAAGTCGCACCTTTTTATGGTTTTTTCAAGGCCTGCGACCTATACACAGGTGCGACCTATATATGGCTTGTTATCACTTTCGGCGAAACAAATTTTTAAATCCAGCTCATTTCACAATTACGTTCATTTATTAAGGAAAAGTTCAGCTCAGACATATATTTGCTATAATTTTTATCAAACAAATAATTGTTTTTAAGTGTTAATCTTCTTAAAAGCCTTGCTGTGCGCTCCTGTGGCAGACATTTGCAGCAGAGCTAAACGTAGGTGCGACCTATACACCAGTGCGACCTATCTAGGGATTTTTCCAATCTATTGGTGATAATTGGACAATGCGACCTATACACCGGTGCGACCTATACACCAGAAAATACTGTACTTTTCTTGTGCTGTGATTGGTCGAAGAAATAGAACTACAATTACCGTGAGAGCTTGGGTTAAGAACTACAAGTTTTGTGTCTGTATTGCGAGCGCTGACTCGCTGGAAATTGGTGACGCACGAGCTGCGCCGACCCACTTTGTCGTCAGACAACGTAACCCCCCAGAACCCATCTCAACAGTTTTAATCACATCGATTCGTCTCTTAAAAGAACGAGGTTTCGAGCGATTATCCCATCCAGACTAAAAACTAATTCCGAACGTTGATTTTGACCGAATTGTTAGATGCTAATTGTAAGCTAACGGCTAAGCTAACGGCTAAGCTACCGGAACTCAACAAACGCTGCCTCTAGCGTCCGGAAATAGTAATTACAGTCACTTTTTGGTAAATTTAAGCTTGAACACCACTGCTGTTGAATAAAAGGATAATGAAACTTGGGAATGTCACAGAACAGCACATTATTTAAAAATCACAGATTTTTATTAAAAAAAAATAACATCTTTAAAGTTTTTCTGTGCACAATTAAACAATTCAGTTTATTTTAAATACAAAAATTATTTAAAGACCGTGTAAAGTGAATTTCAACATTTTCTTCAATAAACATTATAAATGTCGTAATTGTAATCTTGTAAATGAGTAAAAAGTCTCAAAATTGTAGCTCAATTAATTTTGGAGTTATAGATCAAACTGTGTATAAACATATTTCTCTTTCAGGATTTTTTAGGCGTGGTTTAAATGTGACCGCGTTTCGTCACGCGGTCACAAGCCCCACCCCCTGCAGCTCCAGCCGTATATAAATGCGTTCATGCGTTCTTCGGCGGAGCCGTTCACTCGCTACCGACCGTCTCCCTCCAGTACTCTAAAACCCAGGCGTGCTGCTGGAGCGACCACATGCCACCTGCACCTCTGCCCCCCCCCCTCGCGCGTGCGCGCGCGCACCCCCCCCGCGCACGCGCGTGTGTGTGAGAGGCGATCCGCGTGAAGCTGAAATCCTGCCACGCGCGCCCCCTCCCACCCGCGCGCGTGTGTGTGTGTGTGAGAGGCGATCCGCGTGAAGCTGAAATCCTGCCACGCGCCCCCCCCCGCGCGCGCGCGTGTGTGTGAGAGGCGATCCGCGTGAAGCTGAAATCCTGCCACGCGCCCCGCGCGCGCGTGTGTGTGTGTGTGTGAGAGGCGATCCGCGTGAAGCTGAAATCCTGCCACGCGCGCCATGAAACGCTGTGACTCTGCTGACACAGATGAGAGAACTTATCAACGTGATTACTCTTTATTTTAATCACCAACACAGACCCCACATGCGATGTGACCGGGTCGGACCGCGAGTCCGCTCATCTTCTAAAATAGCGCTGATTATAACAGCGGAGTTATGTGTCCTCAACTTTAAAAACATAACCAGAGTTGTTAGTGCACTAAAAACAGCGTAGCTCTTGGAAAAAGAAGCTGCTGGAAGCCAGAACTCAGATAAAAACAGAACAGGTGGATCTCTGCTTCCCCCGTATGCCTCCCCACACAGCTCAGCTCTGAAGGGGGCTGGACACGGCGCAGTACTGCGCTGAAACCACGCCCACGCACTGACACGCCCCTAGCGTTCCAGGGCAAGGCAAAATCATGTTTTTTCATGATTTTTGACACTTAATTTTATAAGGAAAACAATGTTTTTAATCAGTCAGATTTATATGGGTGATTAATAACACATATTTATGCCATGTGACAAACTAAAAACACAAATTTAATTTCACTTTACACGGTCTTTAAAATAACAAACAGAAAGACCTTTTTCACTCCTGATAACTGTCAAATACTGTATAGTAAAACAGTTTAACCAAACTGCAATACATATTTTTAAAGCATGATGAAACAGCATCCTGTAACATTTTAGTGAAAATATTGCATTTAATTCAAATCTCTTTTAAAAGTGTTTTAGTAAAAAACAAAAAATCAGGCTTTTGGTTTATTAGTAACTGTTTTAAAAATAAGTTTTATTAAGTTAACACTGCGATGGAGGGCATTTAACTTATACAATTTCATTGAGGGTAAAACCTAAAAATAAAAAAGGTACCTATGAATAAAAACTTAAAGCAGATAAGAAAAAAATGTTTTTGTCACCATCTCAACAGATGGGTTTCTCTACGGTGTGACTTCTCTTCGCAGACCTCGGAACAGTTCCTGCTAAATTCACGTTAAAGCTGTGTGACGATTGAACTTGGGCTCAAAGATCTTGTAACTGTTATTGTTAACATTATAACAAAATATAACACTGTCATACCAATGTATTTTATTCCCATAATGTCTACATTACCTTATTGGTAGCTCTGTTACACTATTGTTTTCAGCTTTCTAAATAGAGAACTCTCATCTGCATTGACTTATTTGCTTTTTGCATACTGCACTTTAATTCATCAGAACTTGTACCATTATAGGACTTAGGGCTGGACCATATGGCCAAAACTTTTATCACAATATATGTCTTAATTTCGGTCGATAACAATATAATTCGATATCGATATAAACAATATAAAAGCCTCAGAAAAACTGTAAAAATAAATTAAAGTTTCACCTTTTATTTGTACAGTATTTAGCCTTCAAAAATTTTGAAATCACTGTCAGATAAACATAAAACTCTTAACTTTGTCAATATTAATAGTTTTAATTTCAAACAACAACGTAACCCACAGCTTGTCTTTTGATACATCTGGGGGTGTTGTTTCAGGGACACGTTGGCTCAAACTTTATTGTACTTCATCTTTTGACTCTCATCATATTCTGTCGAGTGGAACAAGTTAGATATGTTCCCACTGCTTGTTGGAACGACTGTCCCGTCACTGAAACTTGCAGTTTATCAGATCTTAACGCAGCAGTATAGCTCTGCGTTGGGTCGAACGCCGCTCGACGCGCGCAGGCAGTTCACAGTATAGCTCAGCGTGAAGCTCCAGCATTTTCGCTCCAAATTCTTCACGTCATTTGAGCAGAAGCAGGACGGAGCGTTTACCTACGGGACAAATTGAGGTCGCTGATTGGTCATTTGCTGACACGCCTACTGAATTGATTGACAGGTCGGGTGGGGAAAAAAAGGCACGGGCTGCGCAGCGGTTTTCTGTGTTTATATGTTAATAAAAAGTTCTAAAAAATAAAATAAAAACAGGGAGCGCTGGTCCAGCACACCAGAACACCAGGAAATATTTAGAACCTCGCGCAGCCACGTTGGACATGAGTTTAGTTCGCTCGTGACAAATTCATTCATTTCCTCATTTCAGTCATGGAGTCAGCGGAGGAGGAAGCGATCACTTGACTTTTGGCAAAAAAACAAAAGAAAAGTCCAGATCAGGGATGAAGAAGGGGAATTTAATACATTTGTGTCACATACAAAACAGTCCGGCGCCGGGCAGTTTATTGTGAGACAACTCGCGCGCGTAAGCAGTCGTAAAATTTGAGCTTAGCGCGTTCACGCCCGCGTTCAAAGGCTTGTGCCGCGGCGTTCGCACGGCGTCGAGTGGCGTTCGGCCCAACGCAGAGCTATACTGGGGCCTTTAGAAAGATGAACCACTTCCACACCGTAGAATTAGTCTTTCCTTTCTTATCAATGATGTCATCTGTTTTCTCTTCACTTGTGAAAGCTTGTTCAGTCACATCCTGACAGTCATGGGCACTTCTTTTGAAGCAAAAACTTAATGCGTGTTGGAGATTAGCCTAGCCTAGCCTGCTATTGCTAACGCCTTGTTCTGGACTCGAGCTCTGTGTAACATCTATGTCACCACGTACTTACGTAGTTGTGTTGCAGCTTTTTCTGTCTGGGTTGAAACTGAAGCTGCCGCTTCAACCCAAACGGAAAAAAGAAATGCATCAGTGAAACATTGTAATCCTATTGAAATTTCAAAAATGTGTTTAAAACTCATATCACAGTCATTGAATAAAAGTATATTGCGACATATATCGATATTGAATTATTATCCAGCCCTAATGGGACTTGATATGACAATTTGAAAAAACTCATTCTTACACTTCTGTCATTATATGGGGGCTGAGATGGTGTAGAGGCAGGGCAGCCGGCTCGAGAACTGAAAGCCCCAGGTTTGATCCCCGGTCACTGCATACCTCGTGGTGTCTCTGGGCAGCACACCCTATCCCCCAAATGCCCCCCGGGTACCATCAATAGCTGCCCACTGTACCACCTGGTGGTGGATGGGTTAAATTCAGAGACTAAAGGCTTGGATATAGTCGCGCTTTGGTCCGCAAGCTGGAGCGCACGTGCTGCGCGCGCACTGTGCATGCGTTTATAGTGTGGCACGGCAGCGCTTGGCAAAGTGCTGTTCTTTTACTGACCAGCAGGTGGCAGTACCCTCTAAAACCTGTGCATATGTTGCAAGAAAGGGTGTAGAAGAAGAAATCTACCGTAGAAGAAGAACTGTTTGAAATCACACAACAAAAACAAATAGCTTTCCGCTCGCGTGCTGAACTGTTGTCTTTATTTGCGGCTTTCAATGCATGGAGTCAGCGGAGGAGAAAGCGATCACGTGACTTTTGGCGAAAAAACAAAAGAAAAGTCCGACTCCAGATCAGGAATGAAGGAGAATTTTAACATTTTGTGTCACAAAACATTCCTCCATGCGTCGCGACGCCGTTTCCACGACCACAGCGGCGCAGACAGCTGCAGAATCTGGCGTGAAGGCTGTCGGTGAGGTCCACACCCGACCTGTCAATCAATTCGGCGCGCGCGCTAGGCTTGCGGAGCTTCAAAATCTGGGAGGTGCACGACCACGCGCGAAACCAACGCGCTGGCCAAAGCGCGGGGGCGGGGACTTCGCAATTGCGTCACTTTGGCCGCGCGCCCTATGCGATGCGTCAACTATATCCTAGGCTTAATTTTGCCATTGTATGGAAACATACAGTGATGACAATGTGATGACATGCTCACAAGCTCACAACTGACAACACTGTGGAAAGCCATGTTGAAAATGAATCCAAGGATGAACCAGAGTTGTGGAGGTTGACCGTTTTCTCTTCCTGATATCTTGACTCATTTCATTTTGCTTTCTCATGATGTCACACAAAGAAGCAGTGTGAATGAGGTGTGCCTTAAAATGTGTCTGCAGGTGTGCCTCCAATTAACTCAAATGTGGTGAACTAACCCATCAGAAGATTCCAAGGCCATGCCTTCATCGTCTGGACTTTCACAAGTTGTTTCACAAATTTCACAAAACGTTGTCTTTATATGTGAACATGTGGATTCATATGTACATTTATGGAAAAATAAAAGGTTGTAGGAAAACTCCTTGTACCTCACTTTCACTTTGACCAACTAATTGAATGACAAATCTGCGCAAACTCCTTTGTCACTTGACTGGCATAAAGTATCTGCTCTTCTTCAAGAAGAAACAGTTTTTTACATTTTATTTCAGAGGCTACTTTGTTTTTGAAGCTGAACAAAGACAGTACATGCACACCACAAACACTAACCTGTAATTACTTCTTCTCTTTTCAGTGTCCAGGGACATGAAACTCAATCCACAGCAAGCTCCATTGTATGTAAGTATCTGATCACAATAGGACCTGCCTGTGAGTACAAGCTATTTATTCCAGTGTATCCACTTGTTTTTTCACAACACTGAACACTATTTGTCTACATTCACAAGGGATTTTCCTGTTCATGATTGTGTAATGTTAACGGACGCCTGTCTGTTGAACACATTAGGTCAACACAACGTAAACAAACTTTTAAGCAGATATAATATTATATTCTTCGTGATGACCTCATACAGTTCCTGACATGGCTTAGTAGGACTTTACCTAGAAAGAA
>JBBPBX010014364.1:4960-35572 GCA_038048925.1 Garcialebias charrua
TTGTCTTAATATGAAAGAAAGGTGCTATTTAATTACAGTACATGTACCTACCATTCTTGTTTGATTTCATACTTTTTAACCTTTAAACAGTGATGTAATCAATAAAAAAAGAGCAAGAAGTTGCAAGTCTTATGGTTATTTCTGGGTTAAAAAAATTCAGTGGTAATGAAATCCATCCATCCATCCATCCATCTTCTTCCGCTTATCCGGGGTCGGGTCGCGGGGGTAGCAGCCTAAGTAGGGAGGCCCAGACTTCCCTCTCCCCAGCCACTTGGAGCAGCTCCTCTGGGGGAATCCCAAGGCGTTCCCAGGCCAGCCGAGAAACATAGTCCCTCCAGCGCGTCCTGGGTCTTCCTCTGGGTCTCCTCCCGGTGGGACATGCCCGGAACACCTCACCAGGGAGGCGTCCAGGAGGCATCCTAACCAGATGCCCGAGCCACCTCAACTGGCTCCTCTCGATGTGGAGAAGCAGCGGCTCTACTCCGAGTCCCTCCCGGATGACTGAGCTTCTCACCCTATCTCTAAGGGAGAGTCCAGCCACCCTGCGGAGAAAACTCATTTCAGCCGCTTGTATCCGAGATCTTGTTCTTTCGGTCATAACCCAAAGCTCATGACCATAGATGAGGGTGGGAACGTAGATCGATCGGTAAATTGAGAGCTTTGCCTTTTGACTCAGCTCTCTCTTCACCACGACAGACCGGTACAGCGCCCGCTTCACTGCGGACGCTGCACCTATCCGCCTATCGATCTCACGCTCCAGTTTTCCCTCATTCGTGAACAAGATCCCGAGATACTTAAACTCCTCCACTTGGGGCAGGACCTCCTCCCCGACCCGGAGAGGGCATGCTACCCTTTTCCGGCTCAAGAAATCACTTGTACAAATAAAAAGAGAATGACTGTGAGAGAATGAGGGGTGGGTGCGACTGATTGTGTTTGTGGGGAGTTGGGGGTGGGTGTTTGAAAAGGGTTTGTGTTGTGTTTTAAAGGACTGATGTTGAGTAAAGAGTAACCAAACAGCTGCTGAACAATGGGGGGGAGGAGGTAACCGCTGCACCTCTAAAGGAAACGGGTGGTGGGGGGGCATACAGCTGCGGAGGGGTCCAGATGTTAATGCTGGACCCAGACTGGATGACATGTAGGAGTCATCAGGCAGGAGTGGTTTATTCTGAAAATGCAACGCTCGCACCTGCGGAAGCAGCGACAGCCCCAAAGAGCCGCGGGCGCTGCGACGCGCGTCTTGTCGGGGGCTCTCTGGCTTCACCAGCCACAGCCGAGCCGCCGCTGCCGCGACTGCCACGCCGCTCTCCTCTCCCGCCCGCCGGCTCTCTCCCCCCGCGTTTCACGCCTTTCACCATCATCACCCCCTCGTAAGGTTTTCCAGAACGGTCGTTAAGAAGGAGAGAGAGAGAGAGAGAGAGAGATCTTTTGAATGGACGACGCGGACATCATGGACCTGACGCACCAGAAAGCCAAGAAGCGACCGCGTCCAATCAGTTCCGTGGACGAGTCTGTGCACGCGCCGCTCAAGAGGCTCCCGATGCGGGCGACGGAGTGCCGGGAGCCCGCCCTGAGGTACTCCGTCAGGGGGGAGCCTGTCCCCGCAGCCTCCCTCAAACAGAACGACCACGCGCTCGCCTCCTCTCCCACCGCAGTCATGCCGGCGCAGGTACCTCTGTTTCCAACACGGATCTCCAACTTATTTCAAACTACTATTGGCTTCCGTTTGGCTCTACTTCTGCTCTCTGTGTGCCTTTACAGCCATTTTCATTGTATTGTTGTTTTTACTCAACAGAGTAAAAGTTTTTTCTTTTCCAAAAAGTGATATTCTCCCCCCCCCCTCCCCCTCTCTGTCTGCTATAATTGTGTTTGTAGGTTAATATAATACAGTTTGAGTTCCCCCCCCCCCCCGAAATCCTATTATGGTTTTCAAATCAAGAGCCATTATTGTTGCTCATTTCCAAGAGAGATTGATGCTCCAAATTAATTTGGTTTTGGAGATTATGGCCCACAGCAGGAGGTTGTAGACTGTGGCAACATTCAGGTCAAGGTCAGGCTGCACAAAATCTAACTCCTGCCTTTGGAGTGAGAAGTAGGTTGTGTTTAATTAGATTTGCTTTGACAGTTGTCTTTCCCTTTTTTTTTTTTTTTTCTTTCTTTTGATTTGCAACCAAACCATTTTTTTTAACCTTTTTATTCATTTGTTTTCTTCCTGAAACATTGTCTGCTTTTGTACTCTTGCAGGATAATCGCTCCAGCATGTCCAGGCCCATGATCACGCGGTCACCTGTGTCTCCCTTGAGTAACCAGGGCATCCCTACCCCTGCTCAGCTCACCAAGTCCAACGCCCCCGTGCACATTGACGTAGGCGGACACATGTACACCAGCAGCCTGGCCACCCTAACGAAATTCCCAGAATCGCGGTGAGTCCCAAAGAAGAGTCTTTTGAACGGGCGTTCAGTCCGTTCACGTGTTTGTTTGACATCATTTCCTCAGCGTTAAATGTCATTACGTGACAGGTCACATGGATCTCATGAACGCACTTGGAATAGATTCTGATTTGTAAACTTTGTGGTGCCTTTTTCCCATTCAAGATGCTTGAAAACACGTCTTCTTGTTGAGGGGTACACAATATGTAGGAGCAGAAAGTGCAAGCTGCAGAGCTCAGACAAAAGCAACTTGGTTATTCTGACAGATGTCACAGCAGCAGTAAAGAGCCAAAGGGCGTAGAGCCATCTGGGGGCCGGAAGGCCACGCTGTCGCTCCGAGAGCAGGCCTGGGGGGTGACTGGCACCCGGCCTCAGGCGAACGAGCACCAGCTGGCCCTGACCTCTCCAGACCACACATTTCTTAAGCCCTTCACTTTTCTTTTCAGAAACCTTCCCATACAGAATGTTCAGTTAGATACTGTTGAGAACTTTTGTTTGCAAATGTTAATACGTACATGTAATAATTCTGACATGTTATTCTCCTATATTTCCTTCCTTCCCATCCTCCCTTTTTGCCTCCCTTCCCATCCTCCCTACCTCCCTGTGCAGAATTGGTCGCCTCTTTGATGGCACAGAGCCTATAGTCCTGGACAGCCTGAAGCAGCACTACTTCATTGACAGGGATGGACACATGTTCCGCTACATTCTCAACTTCCTCAGGACGTCCAAGCTCCTCATTCCAGACGACTTCAAAGTGAGTGGATGTCCATCGTGAAACTGTATAAAGTGCCATCAGCCAGTCAGCAGCCCTGCAACTTAGCGCGCACAATAAATGGCAGAACGGCTTTGGTCACCCGGTCCACCTTGATGTGCTGAAAACCTCTGCCGTGTTGGAGGCAAGACACATATGGGTGTGTGTTCAAGTGTCCATCCATGGTGGCTCTCACAGCATGTGCCACATTAGCATCCCGTCTTTTCACTCATATGTGTCATTTAGTCAGTAATTACTCAACTTGCCCGGGGAGAAAACAAATAAGCACATTATCTGATGGACTGTCCACAGTGCAAGTCAATCAGTGGAAAGTAAAATAAGCAAAGGCTCAAGTTCAGGCAAAGGCCAGTTTCACATTTGGAGGACTTTGAGTGACGCAACTCAACCATCCACATGGAAACAGAGGTGTTTTTCTAACAGTGCAACTATGCTATACCTTGATCATTTTTGTAATGAGTGCTGAATAGCATTTATTGTCTGTTTGTGTATGGTATGACCCTCCAAATGACTTTTTTAAACTTTATAGCTCCAGAAACAAGTCTTGAGTTTAAAATACTTTGCTTATTCTTTCGTTATGTCTTGCCCTATAGTATTGCTAACTGTACTGAGTATTATTTAAGGTGTAAAACAGTCAAGTGCTCTTTTCTCTTTGCTGGATCCTAAGATGTGAACCCTCTCTGACCTGATCTCCCCAGGACTATAGTCTGCTGTTTGAGGAGGCTCGATATTTTCAACTGCAGCCCATGTTGCTTGAACTGGAGCGTTGGCGCCAGGACCAGGAGCTGGGCAGGGTCTCCCGCCCCTGTGAGTGCGTAGTTGTGCGCGTTGCACCCGACCTGGGCGAGAGGATCACACTTAGCGGTGACAAGGCCCTAATTGAAGACGTTTTTCCTGAAATCGGCGATGTCATGTGCAACTCTGTCAACGCCGGATGGAACCACGACTCCACACACGTCATCCGCTTCCCGCTCAACGGCTACTGTCACCTCAACTCTGTCCAGGTAATGGGCCCCTTATGTGATGATGTGGTTTCTGTGCCTTTCACTATGAGCCTTTTAGTTTGGAGAACAAGTGAACTCAGTGTTGAATAAATAATACTGACGTATAGACAGTTTGTGATGAACAACATGTTTAAAACAATGAGGTGATCTGTTCATTTAGCAACTTTTATGTGCTGTTATAGTTTTGGCTTAAAATGTATTTTCTGGTATCCGATTGCACCTTTTTTAATCTGACCAGAAAACCCTTACAGAAGAATGTGTTCTTTGTTGAAGCAATCAAAACATTGATTAAGCAAGTCATCATTGCATGTTTGCCACAATCTTCATCCCTGTGTGGTCTGATGACAATAACTTTGGCTCCTCAGCTGGTAGGTAGTCAGGTTCAGTGTCTCACTGCAACATAAGCTTTATGAAATATTTGCTCTGAAACTGACAAAAATGTCCAAATCAAAAAACTGCCTGACATGAAGTGGAAAGAAACAACTCAGAATTCAGTGAAACCACTCAGATGGCCTTAAAATGATGTTTCTCTCAGGTGTAGGAGGAATGATTCTCTTCTGTTTGGGGGTTTTACTGATGAATTTAACCATTTTTATCTAATCTACATGGAAAGCTGGCACATATGTGTCACTCAGATAAATGCTGCTTCCTGAAGAAGTCAGTAGGGAAAATAAAGTCTTGTTGAGTCCTGTAGATGTAATTGTAACAATTAAGAATCAAAAAGGGTGTAAATATATTGCCTAATCTTTTTTGCACCTCTGCTCAAAGTACTGTACGTTCAAATACAAAAAAAGAAAAAACTTTTATACACAACATCTATTTTATTTAAAAGATGTGTACATGCTTGAAGTGCATACAACCTTTGCAGATTTGGGAGCTTAGTAATTTTCCTTCACTCCGACCCACAAAAACTCAAATTCAAAATGTATTGATTATTTTGAAATATTATTGGATCAGTGCTGAATGAATTAGAACAATTTAGTGTATTTTAATCACCTTTTTGCTAGTTTATGTGTGCTAATAACATTGAAAAGGCAACTTTTAAGACACCCTCTCCTTGTCCACCTACTGTATATGTGAAAGTAAATTATTAGTTTGTATTTTTATTAATAAAACAAAATGTGTTTGTACTGATATTCTAAAGAATCAGGGGAAATAATTATATTATTTTATATAAGCAAAACTAGATATTTTGAGTCTAATTCTGCCATGGGTGATTACCGTATTTTCCGGTGTATAGGTCGCACCTTTTTATGGTTTTTTTTTTCAAGGCCTGCGACCTATACTCAGGTGCGACCTATATATGGCTTGTTATCACTTTCGGTGAAACAAATTTTTAAATCCAGCTCATTTCACAATTACGTTCATTTATTAAGGAAAAGTTCAGCTCAGACATATATTTGCTATAATTTTTATCAAACAAATAATTGTTTTTAAGTGTTAATCTTCTTAAAAGTCTTGCTGTGCACTCCTGTGGCAGACATTTGCAGCAGAGCTAAACGTAGGTGCGAACTATACACCAGTGCGACCTATCTAGGGATTTTTCCAATCTATTGGTGATAAGTGGACAATGCGATCTATACACAGGTGCGACCTATACACCAGAAAATACTGTATATATCTATCTATCTATCCATCTTTGTTTAACGTCTGTTTTCCCGATTCCGGGGTGATTAGATATTTGTATAAATTATTTTCCTAACAATAAGTGCCATCATACTTGATTTTACCTGTTTGTGAACAAGCTAAACCAAAACATGCATACTGCATCAAAATAGTCTCTCTTTCCTAAACTCCATTATAATCAGCTTGAATTTGGCAATAATTCGTTTTGTGATTACATATTGATACTCCACTGACTCATTAATGGTAATATCCTCAAATATGCATCAATAACTCATGAAGGGGAGGCAAATTAGAGAAGATTTCACAAAGATTTGGATTGCGTCGCCATCCGAGGAAGTCAAATCTTCCAAAAACACACAAACAAAACCCGTCTCTGAAGTGTGCAAGTAGTGAAGAGCAAGCAAAAGAGTGAGCATGCTCCCTGGCAGGTTGTCCCCAGGCAGGGCCCATAATCCTGTTTGGTTATTAAAGCTTGCCGGCAGTGAATGCTGTATCTGCGGCTAATGGAGGCAGCGACGAGGGGGAGGAAGGGGAGCGGAGAGAGCTGCCAGCAGTAGGGGGACCTTTGTAGTTTTGGCGGAGGCTTGGGCCTGGGGGGAGAACCAGGGAGGGAGGAGGTTTTGCTGAGCAGCCCGTACTGAGCCAAGTGGCAGAGAGAACGCCTCACTGCTCCCTGGGGCCTCTTCGATGGAATGTGATCCTACAGCCCCCCTGGACACGTCTGTAGATGTCTGCAAGGCTGCAAGATCAGAAACAGCTACACACACCCAGAGACAAACACACACACAAACAATGAAAGGGAGGCATGAGGCAATATGAGAAGCTCTTTGTTTTGTGAAAGTCTTGTGAAAGTCTCATCCAAATTCCCATCACAAGCCGTATGTTGCCGCAGCGTAGACCCAAAGCTATGTTCAGTGCTACAGTTAGTGCTGAGGCAGGAGCAGGTTATTTCAGTTTTGTGTTTTCCAGCCTAGTAGCAAAAGGTTAGCTAGAAGGTAAAAGCAGCAAAATTATACTGTTGTCCTTTAGTTACAAAAATAAGTAAAAGTATCTAAAGAATAAAAAGATCAAAATGCTAACTAAAGGCTAAAGTTAGCAAGACACTAGCTAAAAGTGGCAAACTAAAAGCTAAAAGTAGCAAAAGCTACCTAAAAGCTAAAAAAGGGAAATGCTAGCTAAAAGTAGCAAACCAGTATTTAAAAGTAAAATAGCCATAGCTAGCTAATAGCTAAATGTTGAAAATAATTGCTAAAAGCAGGAAAAAGATAGCTAAAAGTTTAAACAAAAACCTAGCTAAAAGCTCAAGTGGCAAAAGGGCAGATATTAACCTGCCTAAATAAAGGTTGAATGAATATGACCTGAATATGACCTGAATGTAATAAAATGCTAGTTACAAGTAGCAAAAGGCTAGCTACGAGCTAAAACCAATAAGATACTTTCAGCTAAGCCTATTGTTACAAAACTAAAAGGTGAGTAAAGGTTAAAAGAAGCACATGCTAACTAAAAGCTAAAAGTAGCAAAAGGCTACCTAAAAGCTTAAAATGGATAAGACTAGCTAAAAGTAGCAAAACAATATCTAGAAGATAAAAGTAGCAATAGCAAGCTGTTAGCTAAATGTAGAATAGGCTTGCTAAAAGCAGATAAAGGATAGCTAAAAGTTTAAAGCTAAAGTGGCAAAGGGTTAGATGGGTAGCAAAACACTAGCTATGAACTAAAAACAGTAAGAGTATACTTTAAGCTTAGTTACTTAACTAAAAGGTGACTAAAGGTTAAAGAAGCAAATGCTAATTTAAAGCTAAATGTAGCAAAAGGCTACCTAAAAGCTACAAATGGAAAAGACTCGCTAAAAGTAGCAAAACAATATCTAGAAGATAAAAGTAGCAATAGCTAGTTGTTAGCTAAATGGAGAATAGACGTGCTAAAAACAGGTAGAGGATAGTTAAAAGTTAAAAAGCTAGCTAAAAGTGAAAGTGGCAAAATTGTAGGTATGACCTGAATATAGTAAAATGCTAGCTACAAGTAGCAATATGCTAGCTAGGAGCTAGCTAAAGCAGTAAAATTGTACTTTTAGTTTTTGGTTACAAAACTAAAAAGGTAAGGATAAAAGAAGCTAAATACTAGCTAAAAGCTAAAAGTAGCAAAATGGGATAAAACTTGAGCAAGATGCTGGAGCTGATTTCAAAGAGAACAAACGCTTCTGAGGGAATTGAGGGGATCTGAATAAAGCTGTGTAGAGAAAATATTACTGAAGTGAAATATTTTGAAAAGTATAAAATGTAAAAAAGCAAAGACGTAGCATCCATCTGAATGAGATGAATGTTTTAATATATGAAAACAGCACAAAGTTTACAGAAGTATTTTGATTGCAACAGAACGTACCAAACAACAACAACAAAAAAAAAACCTGACAAACAGGTGAAAGCTGAATCAGCATTCACCTTCAACATCTTCTTCTTCCATGTCCAGGTTCTAGAGCGTCTCCAGCAGCGAGGCTTCGAGATCGCTGGCTCCTGTGGAGGAGGTGTGGACTCGTCCCAGTTCAGCGAGTATGTCCTGAGGCGGGAACTGAGGAGGACGAGTCAGCGAGGCCTCAATTCAAACAGGATAAAGCAGGAGCAGCTGGACTAGAAACCTCCAGAACAGTAGGAGGCGCTAGACTTTTCTGTAGCAGCCAAAGGCTCGAAGCTGCAGAACTCTATGGACTCTTATTTTTCTTAATTTCCTTGTTGATGTTTCTGTTTTCCTGAACTCAAAAATCGCCTAGAGAATAAAAATGAAGTGCAGCAGGAGATTTTTTTTATTATTTTTTTGCCATAAGAAGATACAAAGAATTTGATAAGTTTGAGATTGCAAAGACGTTTGTGATTGTCTCGTCCCCATAAATCAATTTAACAAAAGTATTTATATATGCTGGATCCCCGAGCAAAGTTTGTTTTAAAACTTGGAGCCTACATTAGGTTAAAATGATTTCTAACTTACTAGTATAAATTAAAAGTCCTTTATTACTGATTTAGTGTGTTGCATAGTTTTGTCATCGGTAATTTTGTTGTCTCACTAGCTCATTGGCTTCTTCCTTTATAAAATAAAATAAAAAGTGTTGCTTAAAGTTCAGAATGTCTCAGTCACATAAACTTAGGTTCAATTAAATCTTTTTTTTTTTTTACACTCAGTACAATGTTTATTATTATGAAACCAATGAAGTGGATTTATGTTAACTGAGGTCATTTTAGCAATTCATGTCATAAAAAGACAATGACTTTAGAATAATCAAAATTACATTTTAGAACAAGTGATATGTCATGTCGCACCATTTGCCTCATTTTAAACTACACACTTGGGACTTGTTTCATTGGAATATAATTTCCCTCTGAGTCATGACCTGTAAATTTTCATTGTACTGTACATGTCTTTGTGTTTTTTACATTTAATCTTTTTAAAGCAAACGTCTTGCTTCAAATATGACTGAACAGATTAAAAGCTTATTGTACTTATCCAAACCGAGATGACTTGTATTTGTAGCACATGTTGATATGAAGTTGGATATAAAGTATTTCTAAGACTCCTGAAATGCCTACGCCTCTTAGATTTGAGAGGAATGTCGCACAAAAGAAGAAGGAAAAAAAGTGAAATAAATATCAGCTAAAGTTATGCTGTCTGATTGCTGTTATTTAGAGTGTCGCTTCTGAGGCGAAATGGATAGAAAGTCTTTAAAATTGATTTTGAAGTGGCAACTTTTTTTTTTTTTTTTTTTTACAAGATGGGGTGTTTTTCATTTATTTCACCAGAGAAACTAACAAACTAAACAGCAAACTACCAAGGCCATGTTGTACCTTGGAGGATTTCAGCTGGTGCATCAACACAGGCCACTCATATGTTGTTATAATGAATAGTCGACTTCTCCAGGCAAGCCCTGTCAGTTGTGCTTCCACATGCTCCTGCAGGGCCAAAATCCAAAGTGAATCCCACATGGAGGCCTGTCGTCTCGTCTTCGTCCCTTTTGGCAGCATCTCTACTTTCTTGAACTATCTGCAGTTTTTCCTGTACGTCTTCCTTTCAGGCCTCTATGCCCCAGATTTCCTTTGGAGCTGACTGCTATGAGCCAGAGGTGCAACTGTGAGCATTTTTCAACGTTATAATCAATAATACAATTATTAATATTAGAACTGATAAAAGCAAATAGGTTACTATAGGATTTATTATTTAGTTACCGGTACTTATTTTGCTAAAAATGAATCAAAACACAGTACACAGTACAGTAATGCAAATTACTGCATTTTTAAATATACTTGCGGCAATGTTACGAGGACCATGAAAATATTATAAGGTAAACCTTTGTTTTCTCATTGATGGTTTTATGTGCCACTAAATAAAATATACTCTATGTAAGACAGATATTTAAAGTAGCTGCCATCACAAGATTTTATTTTATTTTTTACCTACAGAAACAGCCGAAGAGAATGAAAATGGGTCAACAATGGCAACATCCGTGGAAAAGCCATGAGGGATTGACAAGTCAGACAGTTTTGATATGTTGGTACACATTTATGCTAAAAATTTGTTCATAAAAAAAATTTAGATGGAAAGATAGGTTGGACTGAGACATTAAATGTACGGGACTACTTTTATGTCGCTCCACCGCCCTGCTTGACCCGTGATATTTATTCTATCTTAATTGTTCTTTCTCTTTTCTTTCTCGATTACCGGTAGCAGCAGATTCACTTTTACGGTAGGTTTCTTCCTAAAAGTCTTCTCCAAGATTCTGGTCTTGTCCAACGCACCATTTTGATTTACCTACCAGTACACAAATTACAGCCAGCCCAAAGTAAGTCAGTCACACAACTGTTCACTTACTGTTACTTCCGCTCTCGGTAGAGCAAGTCGCATATCTTTTTGCTCCTACCCTCCCTAAGTTTTCCTCCTCCCTGCTTGCTTTTTGTCTCGTCCGTGACTCTTCAGCGCTCACTCGAACCAATTTGCGATGGATTTAATAAATTGGGCTGTTTCATCTATAGATAAGATTTTTTCCACGAAGCGGACCGGGCCAGGAGAAGCGGTCTGCCCCTCTGACACGCATGCTGTCGGATACATGATGGACTCGTGGGGACAGTGGCAACCCATGTGTTTGACCGTCTTGTCTGTCGAAGACGTGGAAGATTTGTGGATTATTGGGATATTGGTGGCAGCTGCTCTGTTTTTTGGCGTGAGCGGAGCTGTCTGTTACTGGAAGATCAGGAAGACTTCGGCGGCTATCGGCGCGCTGGCCAAACTTCCTGATCAGCAAGATTCTCTGATCCGGGCTGTGAGCTCCTCATCCCAGCTGTTGTACGAACTGAACCGCACGATGGGAGCGGCGGGAGACCACCGCGGACCTGCGGTGCGCTTTGGAACTCGTTTACAGCCGCCCGGCCTCAATCAGGGCACAGATGGGGGTTCGTAGCTTCGGAACCTCATATGATTCGGCGATTTTGGACCTGAACAGCACCTGGACTTGGAAGGCTGCAGTCAAAAAGAACACTGTGGCCTGGATTGAAGATAAACAATAACTATCTAATCTAGTTTCTGCACGACCTTGGAAAAAGAAGAAGGCTGTCTGCTGGAAACTATTCTCCTGGAGTGAAGCTGAGAGACCTTGCTGACCCCCCCCCCCCCAGAGGTCTCTGTGGGTGCGCTCGGAGGCGCCAAGCTTAACAACTGCTGAACTGTGCTATCTGAATGTTGCTCACAGACTCTTTTGATCTCCTTGCATGTCGTCAAAACTGCAACAATGTCTTGTCTGGTTGTGCTTATTGCTGATAGAGTTTTTGGGACTTTATCATAGAGTGTCTTAAGGCAATCTTTGATAGATTCTTTTTTTGAATATCACAAATGATACCTATTGTGTTTTTCCTTTTTCCATATCTGTTTGACCTTCATCCGGAGACGGATGAGAGCGGCCGCGCAGAAGAACATGTCATGTGTTTGAATATGCTGCAGCTTTACATTCTCCCCCTCTTCTGGACGACTGTGTATACATAATCACGCTGTATCGGTTAACTGGTGCAATGTTAATAAAAAAATCTCTTATCTCTTACCATTTGTCAGATTCTGCCTAGTGATTCATTTACATCAACTGTGGATCAGCTTTTCAGAATTGCTCATACGTCTGAAGAACTACCGGTAGTTTCAAATGTAACCATTTGATAAAGTTCAGTTTTTTATCTAGTCACAGGGTTATATCTCATCTGGTCTCTTTCAGCTCTCCTAGAGTCAAAGATCAGGTACTCTCTGGACATAGTCCATCACAGGACCAACCAAAACACAAACAAACATTGATGCTTTTTCCCATCACACCTGAAGTTAGTTTTAATTTAAAAAAAGTATCTCACACATGGTTTGGGGGCAGCAGAATGAAACCAAAAACTCTACACAGTAAAGGCAGAGATCCACAGGAAGTCTTTTCCTGTGAATTAACAGTTTATACACCATCACACCAGTCAGTGTGCCGGCTATACTGTACAGTAGCTGCTGGGGAAAAAAAGAGTACCGGTAAGCTAGTTCACATAATACACAGAGGATTTAAAAAAAAAGTTGATCCATCCAGTCTTGAAACCAAGTTATTTCTTCGGTCACTTGCTTCGGTGTCTCCTGGGGGCCGACCACTCCCAGATCAGCTGAGAAACAATATCCCTTGGGTAAGTTCTTGTTCTATCCTTAAGGCCTCCACCCAGCTGGCCATACCTGTATAACCTCATCCTGTGTCCTAAACTACAACTGGGTTTCCTGGCATGGAGGGACTGCAGGTCAACAGGTCTCTAAACGCCTCGCCTGAGCTCAGAAAAAAAAAAACAGCCCACAGTTGTGATTATCTTATTGAAGACCGAAAGAGCCAAACCTTAACAATGGAATGAAAGGACCATGTATGATGTAAAAATAAAAAATAAAAAAAAAGCATGGTGGCATAAAACTCCAAATCACTTTTTTTTTCCCAGTGGTAAAATACTTTATTCTAAGTTTGTGAAGCAATCTGTACATAATAAGACCTCGACCAGTCATATCTGTTGCTTCAGGCTAATCTGAACAGTAGACATATTGTCCTCTCAGGACAAAGTCTGCAAAAGAAAACTTACCGTATCTTCCGGACTGTCGCAGTTTTTTGCCTAATTTGCATGCCCTGCCACTTATAGAGTTGAGACTTGTTTATAGATTTTTCCCCATATTTTTAGACCAATTTTTGGCTCAGATATGACCGTTTTTTATTTTGGCAAAAAATGGTGCAATACCACTTTTGTCCGCTAGGGGACACTTCCAGAGAGTCCACCGGCCGTTTCCAGCTCATGTGTCCAAAAAAAAAAAACGCCTCTGCTCGGACGGACTCTGTCGTTGCCCGGCCTCCTGCTCTGGAGGTAAGAACTACGAAACCACAGGACTGATTTTTACCAAACTTACAGAACGTAATTACTTGGTGGTCATTTACAAACTGTTAGCTGCAGGAGATGTTTAGAGCTAAAAAAAAAATCGATCTTTTAGCATGTTGTTTGTTGTTAGCGGTAGCTACCTAAACGGATACTATTTAGATAAATAACTCATGATCCACGGGACAGATTTTTTTCAAACTTACAGAATGTAATTAATTGGTGGTCATTTACAAACTGTTATCTGCAGGAGATGTTTAGAGCTAAAAAAAATTGATCTTTTAGCATGTTGTTGTTAGCGGTAGCTAAACGGATACTATTTCGATAAATAAATCATGATCCACAGGACAGATTTTTATCAACCTTACAGACCGTAATTACTTGGTGGTCATTTACAAACTGTTGACCTGTATGAGACATTTGAGCTAAAATTTGATTCATTTATAATTTATTTTCGCAGCGCACGCGACGGATTTGGAAGAAGTCAAAGCGAAACAATTTAAATCCAGCTGATTTGAACATTTCGTGAATTTATTAAGGAACGGTTAAGCTCAGGAACCCTTGTGCTATAATGTCAGCTAAGAAATATATTTTTTAAAGCGTTTATTTAGCTAAATTTTAAAGAAATAAAGCCGCCCCACCCACGCACAGCGCAAAACTACTTTTTTAAATCTAGCTGATTTGAACATTTTGTGAATTTATTAAGGAAAAGTTCAGCTAAGACACATCTTTGCTATAATTTTCAGCAAACAAATAATTGTTTTTACCGTGTTAATCTTGTAAAGTCCTTCCGTGCTCGCTTGCTTCTGTGGCCGCCATTTTCAGAAGGGCAAATGAGGCGCTGACGCGTCGCGTAGCGGTGACGCATAATAGATGCGCCCTAAATAAAGGTGCGATCTGTTTATGGATTTTTCCAATTTATTCCCAATAATTGGTCAAAGCGACTTATAGAAAGGTGCAATCTATCAGGCGGAAAGTACGTACTTCAGGGAAAGGGGTTTTGGTGAGAATAAAGGAATCAGAGATCCTCCTCTCCTTGGTGATACGTCTGTGATCTCACCTTCCTCTCTTGCTTTCAGTCTAGTGATTATTTCCAGTCATCAAAAGGGCCTTGAGAAAATGGCCATCTTCCCTTCGATCCTCGGGCGCTGCTTACTCACCACTGGTGAAGGTCAGAGAATGGAATTTATTCACCTTATCTTCAGAGCATCTAGCCCTCACAGTCTGCAGTTTGGTGCAGAACATGGCTACTGTTCTTAATGATTGTGCTAACCATGTGCATTTATTAGATGCTGCACAGGATTTAGTGTAACTCCATTTGCAGCTTTCTCTCTTATAGTGTTGATCTGTAGGTAATATTTTTGCGCTGTAGGTGCCTCCCACCTTTATTGAAAAAGCCTCTCAGCGATTTCATGCCAGTAAGATAATTATAAATGTAACCTGTGGCACAAAAGCAAAAAAAAAACACAACTCCCACATCTCTCCCTTGCCATTTCTCACTCTCTTTCTACTTCTCTTTCTTTCACTCCTTCCTTCTCTCTTTCTCAGCCTCAGGAACTGATTTCAAAATTTCAAAGGTATCTCATAGTGAATCTGAGAGACGGAAGGCTCATGAATACCTTTATTATAATATAACGGTCACATAGTTCCACTCATTATTTCGAGTGAAAAATTAGTTCATTTGTTTGATGAATGTCTTCACACACGTCTTCAATGTTCTCAGATGGACAGTGGCTGTAGAGTAATGTCTCAAATGGGCACTCACAAGTAGAATAATATGTCACAGTGGCTTTGCTTGAGGTTCAAGTCAATGTTAGAGGCTTTTTAAACTCAGTAATGCATGCTTTTAGTTTTGCAGCAGCATCTTTTTGCGCAACAATTGAAGACAACATCACTTTCTCATGAACACGCTCAAACAGGAGTCCAGCTGTTTATCATGGACAGATTTAACAGTTTGAATACTAGAAAAGTATACAGTATTATTTTCTGGTGTATAGGTCGCACCTGTGTATAGGTTGCTTTGTCCAATTATCACCAATAGATTGGAAAAATCCCTAGATAGGTCGCACTGGTGTATAGGTCGCACCTACGTTTACCTAGCTCTGCTGCAAATGTCTGCCACAGGAGCACACAGCAAGGCTTTAAAGAAGATTAACACTTAAAAACAATTATTTGTTTGATA
Organism: Garcialebias charrua; assembly: GCA_038048925.1. Taxonomy (NCBI): domain Eukaryota; kingdom Metazoa; phylum Chordata; class Actinopteri; order Cyprinodontiformes; family Rivulidae; genus Garcialebias; species Garcialebias charrua. Next base: position 20,359 of record JBBPBX010014364.1, read on the forward strand.
AAAATTATAGCAAATATATGTCTGAGCTGAACTTTTCCTTAATAAATGAACATAATTGTGAAATGAGCTGGATTTTAAAATTTGTTTAACCGAAAGTGATAACAAGCCATATATAGGTCGCACCTGAATATACCATACCATACCATACCACTTTATTTATAGAGCACTTAAACAGACACAAGGCCAACCAAAGTGCTGGTTTCAGGGAAAGGGGTCGCAGGCCTTGAAAAAAACCATTAAAAGGTGCGACCTATACACCGGAAAATACGGTAGTCAGAACATTTGAGGATTAACAGAGGCTAAAAAGTTATTACTAAAAGTAAAATTCAGTGGATATACAGGTATGTCTAAAACTGATGTCTTTTGAAGTCAACACCATTCAGGATGGATATCACGTCTAACTGACCTTAAAAACACAAAAAGCTATTAATTATAATAATAATTTTACATATATTGAACTAAACCTTGGAAAGGGGGGTCACGGTGGCTCAGTTGTACAGTTGTTACCTCTCAGTGAGGAAGTCGCTGGATCAATTCAATTTACTGTATTTATAAAGCACCAAATCACAACAAAATTGTCTCAGGGCACTTTACAGAGACACACATCATTGTTGTTTGTTTGTAGCCAGGGCTCTCTTGTAAATGGGTCCTCGAGGCTCAATGGGATTAATCTGCCTAAATAAAGGTTGAATGAATTAGTAAAGTTCTCTATCTAAGGAAGCCAGCAGACATGTTTAATCTTGGCTTCGTCACAGTCTCCCATCCTGAGCAAGCACAGTGGCAACAGTGGAAAGGAAAAACTCCCTTTTAACAGGAAGAAACCTCCAGCAGAACCAGGCTCAGGACAAGCAGCCATCTGCTTTGACCGGTTGGGTTTGAGAGGAACAGGAAGGAGAGACAAACAAACACAGAATGGCAGGTCCAGATGTAGGTGCAGGTGCACCTGAAAGACAAAAACACGTTTGGATAGAAAAAATAAGTACAAATACAAAAAACGTTGAGCGGAGTACGTAAAGACAGTAGCATAGAAATGTGGTTGTTTGTCCTCCAGCAGTCTAAAGTCCCAGGCAGAGCTCTGCGTAAGGCAGTACGCCGCTGTACGCCGTTCGTACGCAGAGGCATAAGCGTAGCCCCACAGGGCACGAATGCGCAAAGCTCAAATTTTACGACCGCGTACGCGAGGCGCGTTGTCGCACAATAAACTGCCCGGCGCCGGACTGTTTTGTACGATGTTTTGTACAGTGTGTAACTTTTATTACTTTTGGTATTTTAATACGTAGCATTTTTTATTTCCATTGCCTTTTTATTTCCACTTGTTCAAATAAGCTTCCAGTGTGTAACTTTTATTACTTTTGGTATTTTAATATGTAGAATTTTTTATTTATTTTTATTTTTTTCCATTGCCTTTTTATTTCCACTTGTTCAAATAGCTTTCAGTGTGTAACTTTTATTACTTTTGGTATTTTAATATGTAGCATTTTTTATTTCCATTGCCTTTTATTTCCACTTGTTCAAAAAGGCTTTCAGTGTGTAACTTTTATTACTTGTGTTATTTTAGTATGTAGCATTTTTTATTTCCATTGCCTTCTTTTATTGCTGTTGTTTCTTATTCTATTTTCATTGTTTTACTGTTCCAGTTTATTCATCTTTTTATCCTGTTAAGCACCTTGGTCAATGCAAGGCATTGTAGGAAGGTGCTATACAAATAAAGTTTATTATTATTATATTATTATTGTACGAGACACAAATGTATTAAATTCCCCTTCTTCATCCCTGATCTGGACTTTTCTTTTGTTTTTTTTGCCAAAAGTCAAGTGATCGCTTCCTCCTCCGTTGACTCCATGACTGAAATGATGAGAAATGAATGAATTTGTCACGAGCGAATTAAACTCATGTCCTACATGACTGCAGGAGGTTCTAAATATTTCCTGGTGGGCTGTGGGCTGCAGTACCAGCGCTCCCTGTTTTTATTTTTATTTTTTAGAACTTTTTACTAACATATAAAGTTTAGAACACCGCAGCGGCTGCAGCCAGAGCCAGCTCGTGCCTTTTTTTCCCCCACCCGACCTGTCAATCAATTCAGTAGGCGTGTCAGCAAATGACCAATCAGCGACCTCAGTTTGTCCCGTAGGTAAATGCTCTGCGCGCAGCTGCTCAAATTACGACAAGAATTTGGAGCGAAAACGCGAGCATTTAACGCGAGAACAAACGCAGAGCTGTGCTGGTGAACGCGTGCGCACAGAACACGCGTGTAGAGCGCCATTCGGCCAAACGCAGAGCTCTGCCTGGGCCTTAAGCCTATAGCAGCATAACTCAGGAAACCCAAGCCAACCTTAACTATAGGATTTAGCAAAAAGGAACGTCTTAATCTTAAAACTGGACAATGTGTCAGACTCACAGACAGAACCTGGAAGTTGGTTCCACAAGAGAGGAGCCTGGTCACTGGAAGATCTTCCTTCAGGGATCAAATCCTTTCTGGGTGGAGTTTACATGTTCTCTCCATGCATGAGTGGGTTGTCTCCGCTCTGGTTTCCTCCCACAGACCAAAAACCTGCATGATACTGATTGGTAACTCTAAATTGTCCCTATGAGAGAGAGAGGGAATGGTTGTTTGTCTCATTTGTCTCTATGTGTCCCTGTGATGGACTGGAGACCTGTCCAGGGTGTCCTCCGCCTCTCACACATGTGACTACTGGATATGGGCACCAGTGACCTTCACGACCCAAAAAGGAAGAAGCGAGTACAAGATAATGGATGGATAAACTAAAACTTGTACTCTGAGCGTGATATACTGTACCATGATGTTACATTCGATTTGCATAATCTCTTTTTTTATAGGTTTGACAGAAGCAAATGCAACTCTTGAATTTCTCAGCATAAGATGAACTTAGTCTAAAATTCTGCATGAAAGGCAGGTCCATACAGGAATTATAGGCCTTTTTGCTGGTAGTGAGTTAAAGATAAAATATCAACATGACACCATTATTCATTTTTCTTTATTTTGTCTCTAAACATGTTTTGGCTAATGTCACTGACTGTCCTCCTGGGCAGCAGCAACCTCCAGGCAGACAAAATAATTTAATGAAGAGATTTCAAAATTAAAAATAACAACAGATCTTCAGTGGATAACAAGTGATCCTCATTCCCACAAACCTCAATATTTAAATGACCATATTTATAATGAAAATAAAGACTCTGGCACAACATTCTTTTCTTTTTTTGCTCTATAGCTAATTTTCCAGTAAAATAAGCTAGATTTTTTTTGCGTTTTTAGTTTATTAGCACTTTCCAAATTGAGCTAAAAATAGTCTGCATGATCAAATTCAAACCATGTACTAAAACTGTACTCTTTACAAATACAAGCCCATGCAAAGTTTATTCATACCATAAATTATAACGTACTTACATTAAAAATGTGACTTGAAGTCAATTGCCATATCAGTAACATCTTAAAAATACTTATTTTTAGCCTTGAGTTTTGTTGATTGGAAACTTGTCTGAAACCATTCAGGAAGTGTTTAAAGTGCTGTCATAATGTGGTCTTACAATAAAGTGCGTAACCAAAGCAACCAGCAAAACAGTGTAATCTAGTGAGACCGAAACAATAGAAAAAAGAAAGGGAAACCATAACCTAAACCACACATGATCTTTTTCTGCTCTTGATTTTTCAAACGTATTTATGAAATAGGAAAAGTTTGGAAAAGTAATAATAATATCTGAGAGTTTCACTGAAATCTGTTTAGGGGTGGTTGAAGTGTTTATCCAACAGACGGTGACAATAACTCGTACTTATCCCTGAAGTTTTTAGGAAATATGATGTACAATGTGTAATCTCAATATTTGTGTTGTGGACGACTTTTAGCTACTACCACACCAAATTTTACCACAACATCTATAAATCTGCCTGAGTCATAACCATGTTGGTGTTGACTAATATTAATTAGCTGCAGTGACCATATTTGTTTTTATTGACTCCATAAGTTAATCAGTCATACATGTTTACACACTGATGGTTTTTATGAGAGTTTCATTTCAGTTTACTTATTGTTTTAAGATATATTTTGCTAACAGACAGTCACAGCTAACTAACAGCTAAAAGCAATATTACAGAAACAGATTTTTTTGCAAGCAGTTAGCGCTTTCAGCTACATCAAAATGTATCTCTGTGTCTGTGACATTAGCTGAATTCTATACATTGTTATGTTTAATAATGTTGCACAGCTGTACTAGTCAAGTTAAACTGGATTGATTCCAAACATTAATCAGTTGAAGGTGTCCAGCAGTGCTGGGCAGCGCTAATCCAAAAATTAGTTCTACAATTTCTAAAGCACTTATTGATTTATTTAGGTCCGCAATTTCAAAAGCACTTACCGGTATGTATTAGCAATGCTAGCGGATGCTAATGCTAACACGCTAACCGCCATTTTGAAGAGGGCATATGGCGAAATACTTTTTTTAACCCAGCAGATTTGACCATTTGAACCGGTCAAGCTCAGAAAAACCTTGTGCTATAAAGTCAGCTAAGAAATATTTTTTTTCTCAGCAAAGAAATAATTGTTTTTACCGTGTTTTCATGGAAAGTCCTTTTCTTCTGTGGCCATTGCGGCCGCCATTTTGAAGAGGGCATACGGCGAAATACTGTTTAAAATCCAGACGCGTCGCGTAGGCCGCTGAGAGACATCCATAAGTTCACCCTCCATGTTAAAAACTCTTCGTCTGACTCTTCGAAAACAAGCAATAAGGCTGCAGAGTACAGCAAACCCTCGACCTACGTCACCTGCGACCTACGGCAACTCAGACTTACGATTTTATCATATTTAATAAAAATATGATAAAAAAAAAAAAATTATTATATTTTTTTTTTGTGTGTTTAAATGTTATTAATTTCATGTGTATAGCACTTTGTTGCAGCTGTGGTTGTTTTAAATGGCTTTATAAATAAAGTATAATTATTAATATTTCGTTTTTAATTACAATTTGATCGTATTTACGCAACTTCCGGTCGTTTCCGGTCGCCATTTTACTACAGTACTGCTTTCAATGGAGCTCCAGAGGCTCCTGTCAGCTGGCTTTAGAGGACCGTGTGTCCGTTCAGGGTTGCCTCATACGGATAAATTTGCTGGAAACACTCGGCCAACTCTGTGGACGTCTCAGGCCCGGAGGAGCAGCCGCGGATCGCCCCGCGATCGGCGGCCACAACGCCGCCCGACATGCTAACGACAGCAGCTAACAGAGCAGCTAACACAGGCGAAGACACCGAGCCGACATGCCGCGGAGGAGCCATCTGCGGCCGGGAGCTCGCCGCAAATGTCCGCCTGGCAGTCGGGGGACACCGAGCTAACGCGGAGATACAAAGCCGACAGCCTTTTTGAATGAACTGACATGCTAACCAGTGCTGCTAATGGCGCGGCCTAACCGTAGCTAACGCCGAGCAGCTGTTTTGGAGGGAGGAACATCGCGGAGAAACGGCTTTCAGTAAGTTTTTTTTTTTTCTGGCTCCAAATGTATGAAGTTAAGAAGCTAACAGTCATTCTTTTAAACAGTTTTGACCACGTGTGTGCGTGTGGAGCGTAAGGAAGCTGTGGGAGCTCTCACCCGAGCTGATGCTATAAGACGAAGGCAGGCTTTGACCAGCTCAAAGTAAGACATTATATTTTTTATTTATTGTACAGTACTGTATTCATTTACTGTACAGTTCTGTGCATGTTCATGGCCTAGTATGTCTGCTTGTTAAGTCTCATGCCATTAAATATGTGTGCGGCGCTCCGTTAGCGGTATAGCCGCGACCTATGTCAGAAACGCGGACCTACGACAGGCAGGTGTTTTTGGTCCGCGAGGTACGACAACATCGACCTAAGTCACACACGTAGGTCCCTATCCCTGACGTAACTAGAGGGCTACCTGTAACACACTGGCTGCTAACTGAGAGCGCTCGCTCTAGCAAAGAAACTGTGAGGGGACGCTTTTTTGTCACGGACCACATCCGGCGCTGACAGGATATGGTCTGTTAGCAGTCGTCCGGGCTTGTAAATACGTTTTTTCGTTTTTACTGATAGATAAATAGTTATTAACGGTACTGCATTTTAAATAAAAATTGCGCAAATCCGCTCATGAATTCATCCATCCATCCATCCATTTTCTTCCGCTTATCCGGGGTCGGGTCGCGGGGGTAGCAGCCTAAGTAGGGAGGCCCAGACTTCCCTCTCCCCAGCCACTTGGAGCAGCTCCTCTGGGGGAATCCCAAGGCGTTCCCAGGCCAGCCGAGAAACATAGTCCCTCCAGCGTATCCTGGGTCTTCCTCTGGGTCTCCTCCCGGTGGGACATGCCCGGAACACCTCACCAGGGAGGCGTCCAGGAGGCATCCTAACCAGATGCCCGAGCCACCTCAACTGGCTCCTCTCGATGTGGAGAAGCAGCGGCTCTACTCCGAGTCCCTCCCGGATGACTGAGCTTCTCACCCTATCTCTAAGGGAGAGTCCAGCCACCCTGCGGAGAAAACTCATTTCAGCCGCTTGTATCCGAGATCTTGTTCTTTCGGTCATAACCCAAAGCTCATGACCATAGATGAGGGTGGGAACGTAGATCGATCGGTAAATTGAGAGCTTTGCCTTTTGACTCAGCTCTCTCTTCACCACGACAGACCGGTACAGCGCCCGCTTCACTGCGGACGCTGCACCTATCCGCCTATCGATCTCACGCTCCAGTTTTCCCTCATTCGTGAACAAGATCCCGAGATACTTAAACTCCTCCACTTGGGTAAGGACCTCCTCCCCGACCCGGAGAGGGCACGCTACCCTTTTCCGGCTCAAGACCATGGCCTCGGATTTGGAGGAACTGATCCTCATCCCGGCCGCATCACATTCAGCTGCAAACCGCTCCAGCGAAAGCTGTAGATCACGAGCTGATGAAGCCAATAGGACCACATCATCTGCAAAAAACAGAGAAGCGATTCTAAGGCCACCAAAACGGATCCTCTCAACATCTTGGCTGCGCCTAGAAATTCTGTCCATAAAAGTTATAAACAGAACGCTTATGAATTATAAAAGTTAATCAAACCGCTGTTACGCTGACAAAAACGTTAGGTCCGCTGTAAGCGGATTAGCGCATTAGCGCTCACTAGCAGTCGGGGGCCCACCACTGGTGTCCAGCCATTGATTACTGTCTGAGAGTTGAACTAAAATGTGTTCAATGGTTCATGAGATATTTTGCTAACACTACAGACCAACAAACACACAAGCAGACAAGGGAAGAACCACTTTACACTTTGTAGAATATGGAGAAAAAAATTAAAGGGAATCCTTGTTGATTCTATATTAAAGATAAATCTTTACTTTTTTTAAATACAGGGGGTCCCCGACCTACGAGCGCATCGACATACGAGAATTCGGACTTACAAGCTCACTAACGAACAGTAAATTTGTAAAGAACATACAGAAAATACAGCACTTTTATGTGTTTTTAGATGAAAGTGTGTTAGCTAACCGTTTGGAAACAAGTTTCTGAGCATGTTTATGAACTAGTATGAACGTTTGTGATGAAAAATGAGTGTTCGTAGTAGCGCTAGCATAAATTTTCCGACTTACGACCGAAAATCCGGACTTACGAGCAACACGTGTTTCGGGTTCCGACATATGAGATTTCGTCTTACGAGAACCTCGCAGGAACGGAACTCGCTCGTAAGCCGGGGACCCCCTGTAATCATGAAGTTTTTGTTTAATAAACAAGTTGAGCACCTTATAATGCTCATATATGTAATGGAACACCCTGGTCTCTGAAACTGTCGGTTAAAACACCTGAATTCACCTTTTCACTGAAGCTTTCAAGTGAATTTCCTTTTCTCTGAAAACCTACAGTGAAGGACAAAATCACTGTTTTATTCCAGTTTAGTTTGAATCAGAACACAAATAAGTCACAAGAGACTCTCTTTAATTGTTACTTTGTTTAATTCAGAATTGATCAACAGAATAACCTTTGTCCTTTTATGATAATCTGTTATTAACATGAGTTGTCACTCTTATGCTGGTTTATTCTGCAGTACGATGGTGCTTAAAACTATGGCACAATTCAGGGTATGTGTTAAGCAGTGGTGGGCTCCAGACCGCTAGGGAGCGTTAATGCGCTAATCCGCTTATAGCGTACCTAAATTATTTGTCAGCGTTACAGCAGATTAACTAACTTTTATAATTCATACGCGGATTTGCGCTATTTTCATTTAAAATGCAGTACCGCTAATAACTAATTATCTATCAGTAAAATCGAAAAAACTTATTTACGAGCTCGGACGACTGCTAACAGACTATATATCCTGTCAGCGCCGGATGTGGTCCGTGACAAAAAAGCGTCCCCCTCAGTCTCTTGGTGTGTGCTCTCTCTCTAGCAGTTAGCAGCCAGTGTGTTACTCTGCAGCCTTATTGCTTGTTTTCGAAGAGTCAGACGAAGACTTTTTAACATGGAGGGTGAACTTGTGGATGTTTCTCAGTGGCCTACGCGACGCGTCTGGATTTAAAAAAAAGAAGTTCGCCACATTAGCACTCTTCAACAGAAGCCAGGATTTTACAACAAAACACGGTAAAACAATTGTTTCTTTGCTGAGAAAAAATATATTTCATAGCTGACGTTATAGCACAAGTTTTTCTGAGCTTGAGAGTTTCACGAAATGGTCAAATCTGCTGGATTAAAAAAAGTAGTTCACCATTAGCACTGTTCAAAATGGCGTCCGCGACGGCCACAGAAATTAAGAACATAAAATAGCTGACAGGGCAGCAAACTTACATACTCAGGAAATCACAAGGAACTCAGGAGACAGAGGCAACAGGAGACAATGCCAGGACAACGATAAACACAGAGATACAGACTTATTTTTGATTTGATTTGATGTTTATTCATTCATTTTAAAAGAACAATACAAAACAGTTTCATCAGATACAAGAATACAAGTAGGATAAAATGAAAGGAGCAGAAAGAAGATGATATCTTATTATTATATCTGCCCCTTATTTCACAGTTTGTTCAACCAATGATAACCTTCAAACTACATCACAAAATGAATAACTCTACTTAATTTTTCTAATACACAAACTACATCACAAAATGAATAACTCTACTAAATTTTTCTAACTGTAATACACAAACACACTAAGTTACATCATAAGTACAACATAAGTACACAAACACACTAAGCTACATCATATATAGTTTTTGAGCAAGTCATTTTTGACCTTTTTCTTAAATGTATACATTGATTTTGCATTTTTAACATCACTCTCCAGCAGTGCTGGGCAGCACTAACCCAAAAATTAGTTCCACTATTTCTAAAGCACTAATTAATTTATTTAGGTCCACAATTTCAAAAGCACTAATGTCTTATGAAAATTAGGGGAAGCTAATTCTAAACCGCTAATTCTAAAATAAAACACCATCAGACAAGAAGCAAGTTTTAAGTTGTTTGTATTGTACTATAGACTTAGGAAGGTATTTATAATAATATTGTTTGTAATAATAATCATTTTCTTTGAGTATAACCAATAGACAGGAAGGTATTTATAATAATATTGTTTGTAAAAATAATCATTTTCTTTGACTATAACCAATAGACAAAAAATACACACAACAAAACAGACCCTGATTACACCCAAGAGTTCTTTTTTTTCTATTTTAAATCGGTTCTTGAATCCCGGATGATTAAAGGTCCATCAATCAATAATCTGGTAGTTTGTAGTTCATGATCCAGGGTAATATGTCCAGAAAAAAACAAATAGTTTGGTGCAATTTAAGTCCTACCGCACAGCTGTGGTGGTCCGGTAGCTTGCCAATGCCATCCTGGGTGGGAACAGGGGGTGAAAAAAAACCTGACCTAAACAAGGTCATAAACAAAACAAAAAATAGCATTACTTTATACACAGGACTAAACTGTTATCAAAATTTCTATAGGCAGTCAACAGATTTAATGAAAAGTAACTAAAATGATCCTAAGAGGATGAAATTACAAAAATCAAAGGATTTATTTAATACTTTACGTAGATATATTCTATTCGGCCACGAAATTAACAAAAAAGAGAATGATCTTTAATCCCTAACACACCACTTTTAAATCTCAAATACACGGGCGTCTCGCCACCGCATTTATACATAAAAAGCAACCCAAATACATAAACTAACGACTCACCGTCGCGTGGTGTACACAGAAGACACAATAAAATCATCCGGCCACGTTAATTTGGCTTGAAACATCGGGGTTGTCTGCGGATTTATCCAAGTACCCAGCACAACCAGCTAGCCACAGAACTAGCCCTCGAGTTCACGACTGACCCGGAAGTTGTCATCAACATGGAATAGTCCATTTTTAGTAGGGGGATAAAGAAATCGACCGTTTTTTTAATTGCGTATTTAATGATCGTTTTCATCGTAACTATAATTATTTTTATGTTAAATGTACATTAACAAGCAGGATCAATGTTAGTGATGTAGGTGACTGCACGGGGCGAGGCGGGGCCGGGGCCACTGCTGAAATGGGACCCCCAGGCATTTACCTACATGGTAGAGCCGAGTCTGTTCTCAGCTCTGCCCCCCTCACCCTCACACCCTTCCTCCTTTCTGCTGTTTACGGTGGGGAAAAATATAAAACAAGCAGCATAAGAGCTTGTAAATAAGTTTATTGGTTTTTACTGATAGATAATTAGTTATTAGCGGTACTGCATTTTAAATAAAAATAGCACAAATCCGCTTATGAATTATAAAAGTTAGTCAATTCACAAAAACGCTGACAAAAAGTTTAGGTCCACTGTAAGCGGAATAGCGCTTTAGCGCTCCCTAGCGTTCATACGCCCACCTTTGCTCTCTAGAACATTCCACAATCCAACTCCCTGAATTGAGGTAGACCGTCCCTTTAAGCTGGTTCTGAATTGTGGTTTGATGAATATCTGTCCCTTTGAGATTGTAATAACTTTGTCTTTTTATAAAATTTCTTTGGATATTTAAAGGTAATGTGTTATTATGAGCCCTATACATAACTGATAAAATACTATATTCTACCAATTCCTGGAATTTCAATAAATTTAGCTGAAGAAACAAGGTGTTTGATGGGTGACTGAAATGTTTTCTGGTGATTACTCTTACAGCTCTCTTTTGTAAAATAAAAACAGGCTTTGTAATTGTTTTGCACGCTTTTCCCCAAACCTCAATACAATAGATTAAATGTGGAACAATGATTGTGTTATACAACATATACAGAGCTTTATCAATTAAAAAATCCCTGACTTTATATACAGGTACATGAACACACAGCATGACAATCACAAACACCTGGACAACAAAATGGAGGAGATAAGCAAGACAATTAACAGAGAGACCAGGGAGTGTAGGGATGGGGACCCATCACCTGAGAGCAACATGCTTACAACTGTTATCTTGAAGTTCTAGGGTGTAGAGAGCCACAGAAACGGTTATGGTAGGCCGGATTTGGCCCACGGGCCTTGAGTTTGACACATGCGATCTAGTGGTACTAAAAGTAACAAAAGAAGAAAAAAAAACAGCCAAATATGTCAGCAGTTTAGCTAACAGACTTTGGAATGGGTACATTTTGTCCTTGTCAAACCTGTTGAAGAGAACCAAACTAAATACTCTGAAACTCAAACAACTTACTGTATAACAGTTCATGCACCGCTAGTTGGCAGTGTAGTGCAAATATTGCATAACTTGCTGCTACCAATTGTTGAATTTAATTAGCGGATTAGAATTAGCTTCCCCTAATTTTCTTAAGAGATTAGTGCTTTTGAAATTGCGGACCTAAATAAATTAATTAGTGCTATAGAAATAGCGGAACTAATTTTTGGATTAGCGTTGCCCACCACTGGTGTTAAGTGAAACTTCTCAGCTTTGTATATGAGTTAGACATAATAATCACTTTACTGGCGACTCCGTCTGTCTGTTTATATACAGTTTTCCTGCCTGTCCTTCAGACTTCAACTCACTGAACTGCAAAGTCACTGTTATTTTTGGTGAACAACCAATCAGCGGGGTGGATTTGACGGGGTTAAGCCCTCTACATAAAACCCTAACTTCCTGCCTTGCTTCAGTTTACGAGGGAACTCAAACTATCTTCTTCTCCTGATAGCTGGTTGAACGCCAGTCAAAACGCCACTGACTTCGTTCTATCAGCAAGGTGTTTACAGTAAGCTCGCTGTGAAACCCAACCTCGAGCTGAAACGCTCCATTTGAAGGAATTTCCTTCAAATGATCTCTTATCTTGAAAAACCACACCGGTGCTGAAGCTGTTACCCCGGAGAGGTGGAAGCCGACTTGTAGCGAGCCACTGGAAGTTGGACGCTGGTCGCCTTTAAACCGTAGCAGAACGGTTAATAAGGCTGGGACTAGTTTGCCGGGCTGAGACCAAAAATCTTCGCACAGGTAAAACGTCGATGGCCATTCGACCAAGGTCGAGCTGAAGCTACCGAGGAACTGCCATGGTTTATGGTTACACATATCAAGATATTTTCCTCTTCACTCCCTTTTATCTTTCATTCCATTCTTCATCCTAAACTTATTTTTTCTAAGCCAGTAAACTCGTAAGTTAATGTGCCTGCAGAAAAGTTAAAATAAGAACCGTAACTTGTCTGTTGTTTCAATTTGAATCTTGTCTACAGTAGTTTATATGAAATCTAAATCAGAGCTAATCTCGATACAAATGTTTGATGTACTTTTATGATTCTGTCAATAAAAGGTTCATTTCCTGGTGAATCAACATAAGTTGACGTTTCTCGTGAGTTTACATCTTGTCTGGTCACATTTAATCTGTGTAACCGGTAGGACTGGAAAGCACCTTGCATGGTAGTCTGCCGATACCGGTGTATGAATGTGTGTAGCATTCAATGTGTGTAGTGCTTTGAGATTTTTACTAATGAAAAGCGCGTTTTAAATTGAATTCATCATCATAATCTGTTTAAATCCAAAAAAAGAGAGAACTCGTTAAAATTAAATGATAAGAATTTGGGCCAGATAAAATCTGCTCAAACTTTCATTTGGAATATGGTACAGTCAGTAAACTGACCACTACCTAAAATCCTACATATATCACGTGCCTTCTTTGGCAATTTCCAAATCCCTGCCAGAAAACCGGCTCTGATTGGTCGGCTGCATGTGACAAAACTCCAGGTGAGGAATTTATGGTAGTGCTTCGCAGTGTCTAATGCTTTCTATTGTTTATTTATCAGTCAGGCCTTGAATTATGGCGCGCTCGCAGTGAAGAATTTTAGACCGGACCACGGTCGCTGCAGGGCCATTGGCATACACTGTACACCGAGAGGGAATCATTTATATTCTACTCCAGAGGTAACAGAAGAACACGAGATTGGGAAACAGCTCAAACACCACTCCGCTTGTGAAGCTTTAGGCAGAAAGAAGTCAAGCTGTGCGCTTTTATTTTTATTTTTTTCCAAACCACATTCAAGCAAGTTCGTATTTTCTTTTCATCCTGCCCTCCTCCCCAAACCTTGTCCAGAGATCTCTCAATACACACAGTATGGCATCCTCAGATATACCTTCATGGTCACAATTATTAGTCCATCCTGTATACGGCTCATTGACGGTGCAATGGAATGCTGGCATTAGGAGAAATTGTCAGCGGCGGTACAACCTGACCACTTTTGAAGCTGCATGCAAAATGCTGAAGGAGTCACACTGAAACCTGCATCCAACAAAGCCTGCAGGGTGTTTTCAGCTCCTGAGATAATTGCAAATTGCAAAAGAATAATAGAAAAATAAATCAGCAAACTTGTCCCCATGAAAAAGGGCTAAACTACCATGTTGCTCACCAGTAGCAAGCCTGCCATGCGCCAGCCTTTCACGTGGGTAGACCTGCATGTAAGAAGTGCTCTAATGATTCTGGAGCTTGCCATTCGAGGGCCACCCATCCATCATAGCGCTAAGGCCAGCGGCTTTATTATAATACAGAGGACAGACATGCTCCGAGGCTATGTGGGACACAATAGAGGTCTTTCAACAGACCTATAAATACATGATCTGTCAGAGTTGCTGTCCTAAGGGCGCTCTCAGCCAGGCTCAAGCCCTCCGGTCGCCCATCACTTATGCTAAGATATGCACCAGCCCCGGGGCTAAAGCTAAGGCTCAGTTCATTTCAGCCCCTCATCAACCACCACATTCTCCCTCCAGTCAAGAGAATAAATAAGAACAAGATGAAAAAAAAAGAGTGATTCATTATGATGGAGAGCAAAATCTTTCCAAAACAAACAAATCGACATGGGCGAAAATAAACAGCGACGGCCAGCTATTGACTTTTTCGCAGCATCTGATGAGCTGTTGCTGCTGAAAACACAACACAACTGTAGTTAACATAGTTATGAGATTATTTGACGAATATAGCAAACATCCCCACTCTTACACACAATCGCCATAAAAATGAAGATTTGATGGAAAAGTGGCACTCGGAAGTGTCACATCTCCTGTTGGTTCTTCCCCCAGCATCATGTTGCGTGAGTATATTTTAAGTAATGTGCAGCTCCGAGTCCTCCTCCTCCAGCTCCTCTCCTTGACTTATCTCAGGTGAAAATCACTTTTTTATCTCTCTCTCTCTCTCTCTCTCTCTCCTTGTTGCCTCCAAGCTAAGATCAGCAATCTGGGAGTTGGGTGTGTTCTTTTGGAGATTAGTGTGGATGGAAGCTGTTGCATGTTAGAATTATAAACAGGTGAACACTTTAACTTTGCATAATTCTCTATCTCGGTGCAAACTTAATATATTAAAATCAGATTCTTCCCTCAGGCAGAAAACCAGGCGCAGATTATGTCCAGGGCGTGGTGAGTTGAAACCCAATGACAAATCCCACCACTCTCACAGCCATGATCACCTGGGCAGGAGGGTTCTATTTATATATATTTCACCTCATCCTGGCATTTAATGTTGTGATTTTAGCTGTTTAGACAGTAAGTGTTGCTAAAGGGCCTGCCGATGTGGTCACTCACTGTTTACACTGGGCCATGCTTCACTGTATGTACACTGCAAACACTTTTCCAGTGCTCACGTGCAATTCTTCCCGTTACAATTTTCAATAGTTGTTGAGTTTTCCGATGCTCACCGCTAGAGTTTATGTCAGCCCGGTGTTCTCAACCTCACGTTGTTGTGTCCCTAATGCTTTAACATTTACACAGTAACCGTCCTCATCCACTCTCATCCTCAAATCACTTTTCTTCTTCTTCTCCCATT
>JBBPBX010014364.1:35612-46171 GCA_038048925.1 Garcialebias charrua
GCTGCCTCCTGGCTGCACCCAAAGGCTTCAGGAGGCTTCCCAGCACCCCTCTCCATTCTCCCCTGCAGCCAAGAAGGAGAAGCAGTCAAAGAAGGAAAATAAAACTTGAGGCGCACCACACAAGGCCATCTGGGTAATCTTGTTCAAAAGGCTTGAGGTGATAGCTGCAATTTACACAGGCAAAAAGAGAAAGAAAAAAAATATATATATATAGAAAAAAAGAGAACAGACCTCATTTCCATACCAACCAGCCTCAAGGAGATGAAATTGAATAAACTAAAAATTAGAAAAGAATTACAGTAAAACCAATACGGAATATTCAACATTAGTTCATTTTGTCCTTGCAACACCCCCACCGCCCCCCCTCTTCACATGCGTACATCTTCTGATGGCCTAAGAAAGGGAACAAGTCGGGCTGACATGAAGGAACCATTGGCAACTCAAAGCTTCACACAACGGAGAGACACTTGTGTGCAAATGCCTCAACAGTTCCGCTGAAATCCACTCGCAGACACAAACACACACAGCCGAGGGGGGAAACAATATTTGTGATGAAAGCAAATCAAACTGAAATCCAACATGTTAAAGTCAAGTTGATTAGTGTGAAAATGTAAAAGCATCCTCAACTGGCATATCCCACGGTCATAAAGATATGTTAATTTGCAACTTAATGGCTGAAAGCATCATTTTGCTTATATAAACCTTGAAACATGCCGCATTTCTAAAATGTGCCTTAATTTAATGAGGTAAACACCACCACAAAACAATAAATGCCCCAATTAAAGAACAGGCATGAAGAGAAGTGTCTATTTCCCATTTTGCCCCTGCGGACATATGTACCCAAGCGTGTCTGTGCACTTACCCACATGCGGAAGCATATGCATCAAGTGCAGCTCATAAACATCTTGTTTCACATTAGCATATGCATCTTGTTGTTTTAGATGTAGGTTATCGCGTGTGAGATCCAGGCTACGTGTTTACGGCTATATTACTAAGCATACAATTGTGTTTGCAGGAGTCTGCTGGGCGAAGGAGTGTGTTTTCCTGCTTGCTTCAGTATATGCTGGTGTACAGCTCTAACGGCATGGAGTAACTGTATAATTAGTCCACAATGAAGTCAGGGTTACTGTTCATAATTGCATGCATGTTGCTGGAACATATTGTGCATTAGGAGGCAGGATACGCCATCCTCCATTCTTCCTTCTTTCTTTTCCTGCCTCTGTGTCTGTTTGTCATCTGGCCTGCTTCGCACCCCCTGGGGGCATATCCCATCAGGCTTGCTGTGCTCCAATGTGTCCCGACAGACCTGATGTGATCTGAGTGGCTGACGGGTTTGTCCCTGCTGCCCGCTGTCTTTTCACTTCCCTGCTTCACTCACACATGTGCCTAACTAACACACAACCTGATGCGGGCTGACTGGAGTTTGCACCTTTATGTGTGGAAAGCTTCCAGTCGGTGCACGCGCAATTATCCAGTGCACACACAAAAAAATGTTTGTAGCATGTGGCAGCTGTGTGCAATAACTTCAATCAGTATCTTGCGAGTTTAATCTTTGTTTTAGGAATAATTCATGCGGAAGAGTTAGTTATGTGCGCATAAAATGTGCATGTTCAATTATAAGACCTTGCTGGAGAAAAACAATGCCCACTTGGTTCAGTAGCCATCTTACATACACTCTAAAGCCTGAGGGGATGCAGATAGAGTGGGGGTTGGATACCATAAGACTAGGGCATCAAACTGGGGCTTAGAGACAGAGATATACCAACTGGAACCTTATAGCTACAGGGTGTGTGTCTGTATCTATGAGTGTGTCTGCTCCTGTCCTCATGTTAACACAAACTCACACATATGGAGGAAGCAAAGGCCATGAGAAAGGAAGAATGGAACATAAATGTGGATAAATTTGGGGCTCTATCAATATGTCTAATTAAAGGTATAGCGTTGCTTGAAAGAATGCATATTGTCAGCCACATTTCATGCCAGTTTTAAACTAAGATTTTGTTGTGATAAGAGAGAATAGAAATACTGTAAGTCTGTTTTGGTCAAACCTTGTAAATAATAGACACAATCTCATGCATTATTGGAAAATCTCTCGAGATGTGAGGAGTTTCAGTTACTATCAAGTGAAATTTTAGCTTAATTTCTGTGAAAATGATTGAGCTCCCATCTATTTTGGAGGACTTCAATGCCCACATGGGTAAGTATGATTTGGAGGGGCGTGATTGGGAGGAACTGCCTCTCTGATCTAAACCCGAGTAGAGTTCTGTTGTTGGACTTCTGTGCTAGTCATAGTTTGTCCATCACAAACAACTTGTGCAAACATAAGTGTGTCAACAAGGGCACTTGGCACCAGGACACCCTATAGGTCGTAGATCGATAATTGACTTTGTAGTTGCGTCATCTGGTTTTGGCCATTCATTTTGGACACTCAGGTGAAGAGAGGAGCTGAGCTGTAAACTGATCACCACCTGGTAGTGAGTTAGGCCAGATGGCAAGGGAAGATGCCAAACAGACCCGGTAAACTCAAATGTATAGTGAGGGTTAGCTGGGAACTCCTGGCAGAAGAACCCATCAGAAAGATCTTCAACTTGTACCTCCAGGAGAGCTTTAACCGAATCCCAGCTGAGGTAGGGGGCATTGAGTCAGAGTGGGCCATATTCCATATCTCAATTGTTGAGGTAGCTGCCTTGAGCTGTGGACGCAAGGTTGTTGATGCTTCTCATGGTGGCCATCCTCAAACTCGGTGGAGGACAACCAGGGTTAGGGAGACTGTCAAGATGAAGAAGGAGTCCTATCAGGCAATGTTGGCTGGTGGGACTTCAGAGGCAGCTGAGTACCAGAGGGCCAAGTGGTCTGCAGCCTTGACTGTTAATTAGGCAAAAGTTTGGATGGGGGAGGAGTTTGGTGAGACCTTGGATAGAGATTCTTGGTCAGCTCCGAGGAGATTCTGGCAAACCATCAAGTGGCTGAGGAAGAGAAAGCAGCTCTTTACCATAACACTGTTTTCAGTGACACTGGAGTGTTGTTGGCCTCAACCAGTGATATCATCAGAAGGTGGAAGGAATACTTCTCAGACCTTAATCTCACCAGCATGTCTTCCGTGGAGGAAGCTGAGTTGGGGGACTTTGGGATTGCTCTAGCGTCCATAACGTGGCTGAGTCACCAAGGTAATTAAAAAGCTCCATGGCGGAAGGGCTCTAGGGTTCAATGAGATTCATCCTGATTTCTTTAAGGCTCTGGATGTTGTGGGGCTGTCTTGGCTGACGTGCCTTTGCAACATTACAATTCCATCCAGGGCAGTGCCACTGGATTGACAGATTAGGGTGGTGGTTCCCCTCTTCAAAAAGGTTGGGCTGGAGGGTGTGCTCCAATTACAGTATAGGGGTACAACTCTCCTGAGCCTCCCTGGTAAGGTTTATTCAGGGATACTGGAGAAGCGAGTCAGATTGTTCGGCAAACCTCAGATCCAGGAGGAACAATGCGGGTTCTGTCCTGGCAATGGAACACTGAACCAGCTCTGTACCTTCACTAGGGTTCTTGAGCGGTCATGTGAGTTTGCCCATTCAGTCTACATGTGTTTTGTGGACTTGGAGAAGGCTTTTGACCATGTTCCTTGAGGTACACTGTGGGGGAGCTGCGTGAGTATGGAACTGGGGGCCC
Source organism: Garcialebias charrua (assembly GCA_038048925.1). Taxonomy (NCBI): domain Eukaryota; kingdom Metazoa; phylum Chordata; class Actinopteri; order Cyprinodontiformes; family Rivulidae; genus Garcialebias; species Garcialebias charrua. Next base: position 39,273 of record JBBPBX010014364.1, read on the forward strand.
GTTGCTACAGGCTGTTCAGTGCAAGAGGGTAGGAATCTAGACCGAACGGTAAACAGAAATACAAGCAGTGCAAGAGTTTGGTTCACATTGCCGGTAGTAAGTTGGACCCCTTCAGGGCATGAGTTGGACTTCACCAGGGCTGCCCATTGTCATTGATTCTGTTCATAAGTTTTATGGACAGAATTTCTCGGTGCAGCCAGGCGGCGGAGGGATTCTGATTTGGTGGTCTCAGGATTCCATCTCTGCTCTGCAGATGATGTGGTCCTGTTGGCATCATCGTGTCGTAATCTCCTGTTCTCACTGGAGCAGTTCGCAGCTGAGTGTGAAGCGGCTGGGATGAGAATCAGCACCTTCAAATCTGAGTCCATTGTCCTCAGTCAGAAAAGGTGAATTGCTCTCTTCTTTTCAGGTCGAGGGTGAGTTTCTGTCTCAAGTTGAGAAGTTCAAGTATCTCGGGGTTTCGTTCACGAATGAGGGAAGAATGGAATGTGAGATTGACAGACAGATTGGTGCAGCGTCTGCAGTATTGCGGGCTCTGTGCTTATCCATTGTGGTGAAGAGGGAGCTGAGCTGTAAGACAAAGCTCTCTGTTTACCGGTCAGTCTATTCCTACCCTCACCTATGGTCACAAGCTCTGGGTGTAGACCGAAAAAATGGGACCACAGATACATGCGGTTGAAATGAGTTTCCTCCACAGGGTAGCTGGACTCTCCTTTAGAGATGGGGTGAGAAGTTCAGTTATCAGGGAGAGACTCAGAGTAGAACTGTTGCTTCTCCACATCCAGAGGAGCCAGTTGAGGTGGTTCGAGCATCTGGTAAAGATGCTTCCTGGGCACCTCCCCAGGGTGGGGGGTGGGGGGGTTCGGGCGTGTCCGACTGGGAGGAGGCTCCAGAGAAGAACTAGAACACGCTGGAGAGACTACCGTATTTTCCAGTGTATAGGTCGCACCTTTTTATGTTTTTTTTTCAAGGCCTGCGACCTATACACCAGTGCGACCTATTTATGGATTTTTTTCCATAATTTTAGACCAATTTTTGGCTCAGTTATGACCCTTTTCACTTTGGCAGAAAATGGTGCAGTACCACTTCCGACCGCTAGGGGCGCAGTGCATTACCACTTCCAGAGGAGTACACCGACCCAAGAAGAAGAAGTAGACCATTTCCAGCTCATGTGCCCGAAAAAAAGCTCCTCTGGTCGGACTGATTCTGTAGGCCTCCTGGACTGGATGTAGCTTATGTTAGCTCTGTTTGTTTGCTGTTTGTCAACAAGATAAGTCAAGAACCACTCAGCGGATTTTTCTGAAACTTACAGAATGGAATGGAATCACAGTGTGGACGTTTACAAGTGAGTACCTTTATTAGATGTTTGAGATAAAAAAAAATAAAAAACGATCTTTTTGTAGCATTTAGCTTCTAGTGTTAGCTTCTGTATTTGTTATAAATAGCTTCGAAACCACTCGGTGTATATTTATTTCTGCTTACAGAGTAATTATAACACTCCAATGTACTTAACTATGTCCTGGATGAATCATTTGAGATGAGATTCGATTTATTATTCGTGTCAGAGGCGGACTGGTCTTGTGTTAGCCTTCGTTTTATATCTGTGTACTTCTGTTTACGTCATAAATAGCTTCAAAACCACTTGGTGTATATTTTTTCTGCTTACAGAGTGCAATTATAGGAGCTTTAATGTACGTTACTATGGTCTCGAGAAAACATTTGACCTAAAATTCGATTTTTTATTTGTGTTCTGAGAGACGGACTCCTCTCGTGTTTAGCTTTGTTAGCTTCTAGTTTTACTTCCGTTTGCTTATAAATAGCTTCAAAACCACTCGGTGTATATTTTTTCTGCTTACAGAGTGCAATTATAGGAGCTTTAATGTACGTTACTATGGTCTCGAGAAAAAATTTGACCTAAAATTTGATTTTTTATTCGTGTTCTGAGAGACAGACTCCTCTCGTGTTTAGCTTCTAACTTCGCATAGCTCCGCCCTTTAGCTCCGCCTATTGGATTACTCTCCTGCGCGTCAGTGCCTCACTGAAAACCTTTTAGTCCACGCCCACCTACCGGATGGGCCCACCCCTCGGGTCGATAAAACCCCTCGACCGAGGTGAATCTGCCTCTTTTATCATTCAGCCTTCACTAGTGAACCTTTGTAAATTCTGAAAGATTTTTTCACTACGTTTTTCAACCAAGATGGCAAGAACTTGTTCTAAATGCAAGTGAGGCATGATTTTCAGCTTCGACAAGCTCGAAGTCTGCGAGGGTTGCCTGGGGGCCGAGCACGCGGTCCCAGACAACAAGTGCCTCCCAACGACGATTTCCCCGAGGCAGGACCTGCCCTCCATCATCCTCGGGGCGGCCGCGCTGATAGGCCTGTCTGTGCCGAACCCTTCTCTGCCTAGGCTGAACGACCTAGCGGGCTTGAGGTACGGCACCACGCCGCAGCGACGTCCAGACCCAGTCTGGCCTCGCTTCCCGGCCGTGACGGCACTCTCGAACGAGGCTGCTGCATGCTGCAGCGCCCGCGAAAATCGAGGTCCCAGCAGCCTCCTTCATGGAAATCACGAGAGTGGAAGGATTCACGGAGAAGACCCTCCCATCGTTGCCCCAACTGGAGCAGAGCCTCTCAGAAGTTTTCGGGGCAAAAACCGCCAGGTCGGACCACAGGCCGATTCCCAGCGGGTGCCACGACCAGACGGTGCTAAAGCTAACAGACCACGCGCACCAGCTAGCAGCTCAAGCCGAAGCAGCTAACAACAACACGGCGCTGCTAGCTTATCAAATCTCCAAGCTGGCAGAGGACCCGAGCCTGCCAGAGGAGACGGCAAGCACGATGGGGAAGGCGGCGGACGTCATCCTAAACCTCAGCACCGCATCCACGGTTTGTTGGTCACGCGCGGCGGTCTCGCTCCAGATGGTGCACCGCACGACGTGGCTAAAACACGCGCCATCAATGCCCGACCGGCTACAAAAAGAACTTTTAGAGGGACCGGTGTCAGCGGAGGAACTTTTTCCCTCCAACCTGAAGGAGCTGGTGGAAGAATTCAAGAAGAAGGAAGAAGCCGCCGAGACGGGGCGCAGCGTCACGTCCTCCTGCCCACCAGCCCGACACCCGGACGGTCGGAGGGACCGCCGGGACCAGAGACAGCAACTCGTTGAGGGGAACGTGTATGTGAGAAAAATAAAAGAACAAAATCTAAAAAAGCTAAGTCTGGTCCTCTGGACATTCAAAAAATAAAACAAAACAAAGCAAAAAAAATGTAGAAACGTTTCGTCTTTCGTCCGAAAGACTTCCTCAGTCTGAGTTGCTGTGTTCAGCTCAGTCTTATAAATAGCACCCTCCCACAGTGTTGCACAAGATTGTTAGATTTTTCTACCTGGATTATTGAGCATGCATCAGAGTAAAAGAACAAAATGTTTCAAAACATGTTTTCTCTGGTGTTTCGGGCTTGTCTGTGGGGACGAATAACCCTGCACCCGCACGTACTCACACGCTTCCCTCCATAAACAGACTAGCTTTTGGCAGTCGGGTGTCCAAGAATAAAAACAGCTCAAACAAGGTTAACGATAAATAAATGTTTCATGTTTGGTGTAACTGTTAAGGCGCAGACGAATCCGTGTAAAAAACACTGCCCGCCGCCTCTCATAAAATCAAATGTCGCCAGCTCAGCTTCAACGCTGCCCAGCAGTCGACACGAAGAGGTAAATAAACATCCAGGCGCCATGTTTTTTAAGCCTTGTGTGGCGCAGACAAAGCCGTGTAAAAACCACGGCTCGTTACCTCTCATAAAATCAAACGCTGCCGGCCCGGCTTCCACGCTGCCCAGCAGAGGACACGAAAAGGTATTTAAACATCCAGATACTATGTTTATTAAGACTCGTGTCGCGCAGACGAAGCGGCGCGAAACCCACAGCTCGCCGCTTCACATTGGGTCACGTGACGCTAGCTTTGCTCTCGTGCAGGCTAGCAGAGCTCTGCTACCGTCTCATCACGTGTTTAACTGGCGTCCCACACACAGGAGTGACACCACCTCTCTGCAGCTCGTCAACAGCTCCAAACGAGGTAAAAAGAGACAAAACACTCAGATTGAACAAGCACAGCCGCCTAAAAGACGAGCAGTGCCCAGCGGGAGCGGTGCATCACTACAACAAGCGCTCCCCGTGTCAGCAAACGTGTCGACGTCAGACGCAGGGGCAGACCACGTCTCTGACGCATTAAGCCGGCCCTTTTTGGGCGGGGCCCCCGCGGGTTACCATGGTAACGGAGGGAGACCCCAACGACTGGCTGATGCGAATGACGCGCACGAGGCAGCAAGACCTCGTGCTGCCTCTGAGCAGAAGATACGAGCAGTGGCAGCAGAAATGCAGTTAAGACAGATGGCTGTCCAAACTCATACGAAAGGGTTTCACATGCTCACAATAAAACAGCTGCTGAAGAATGTTCACAAGGGGGACTGGTTCACATCCCTCGATCCGAAGGATGCTTACTGACACATCAGCATCATCCCTCAACACAGGAAATACCTCAGGTTTTCCTTCCAGGGGAGCCAGTTCGAGTTCAACAGGCTAGTATTCGGCTACTCGTTAGCGCCCAGAACTTTTTCAAAGTGTCTGGAAGCAGCGATACGCCCTCTTTGCTCAGCAGGGTGCTGATTCTTTTTTATTTAGACGATCTGCTCATTTTAAGCAGATCGAGAGAGGAAGCAGCAGCTTAGACCAGGGTGTTAGCAGAACACCTGCTGGACCTGGGATTTGCTGTAAATTGGACAAAAAGCTTTGTAGTCCCAGCACAGTCCATTGTTTACCTGGGGATAGAACTGGACTCTCGCTCGATGAGAGCGCGCCTGTCAGAGCAGAGGGCAGCCGATCTGACAGCACAGCTGAAGCGCGTCCAACCGGGGAAGGTGGTGACGGCGGCAACAATTATGCGGCTATTAGGCCTGATGGCAGCCGCTCATCCATCCATCCATCCATTTTCTTCCGCTTATCCGGGGTCGGGTCGCGGGGGTAGCAGCCTAAGTAGGGAGGCCCAGACTTCCCTCTCCCCAGCCACTTGGAGCAGCTCCTCTGGGGGAATCCCAAGGCGTTCCCAGGCCAGCCGAGAAACATAGTCCCTCCAGCGTATCCTGGGTCTTCCTCTGGGTCTCCTCCCGGTGGGACATGCCCGGAACACCTCACCAGGGAGGCGTCCAGGAGGCATCCTAACCAGATGCCCGAGCCACCTCAACTGGCTCCTCTCGATGTGGAGAAGCAGCGGCTCTACTCCGAGTCCCTCCCGGATGACTGAGCTTCTCACCCTATCTCTAAGGGAGAGTCCAGCCACCCTGCGGAGAAAACTCATTTCAGCCGCTTGTATCCGAGATCTTGTTCTTTCGGTCATAACCCAAAGCTCATGACCATAGATGAGGGTGGGAACGTAGATCGATCGGTAAATTGAGAGCTTTGCCTTTTGACTCAGCTCTCTCTTCACCACGACAGACCGGTACAGCGCCCGCTTCACTGCGGACGCTGCACCTATCCGCCTATCGATCTCACGCTCCAGTTTTCCCTCATTCGTGAACAAGATCCCGAGATACTTAAACTCCTCCACTTGGGTAAGGACCTCCTCCCCGACCCGGAGAGGGCACGCTACCCTTTTCCGGCAGCCGCTCATGTGGTGATAAATTTGGGTTTATTACACATGAGATCGACCCAACATTGGTTTGCCAGCCTGTGCGTGGACCCGGTGCGCCAGAAGCGCAGGATGGTGCTGGTTCCCCCGTCCGTAAGGTCAGACCTACAGTCACTGGAGGAACACCCGCATCCTGAAGGAGGGTGTCTCCATGATCACACCTACGTCTCACATCCCAGTGTTCACGGACGCTTCTCTAATGGGATGGGGGGGTACATGTCTGTCCCAATCTGTGGGGGGGAAGTGGCCAAGCCACATTCAACTTCACATAAACCTTCTGGAACTGATGACAGTCCAGAAGGTTTTACAACATTTTTCTCCTCTGGTTCAGCAGCAACATGTACTAGTGCACACCGACAACCAGGTGGCAGCATCGTACATCAATCGCCAAGGAGGATCTCGCTCAGCTCAGCTGCTGCACGTTGCCAGGCAACTGCTTCTTTGGGCTCAACAGAATCTGCTCTCATTGAGAGCAGTGTACATCCCCGGGGTGCTGAACGTGGGAGCAGACATCATGTCGAGAGGGGGTCCACGTCAGGGGGATTGGTCCCTCCACTCAGACATAATAAATCAGATTTGGGCCATATTCGGTCGTGCAGAAATAGACCTCTTTGCAGCCCAAAACAACAGGAAGTGTCCACTCTGGTGCTCACTGAACCCCAAAGACGACCCCCTCTGGGAGTGGATGCTTTTGCGCTCAGATGGTGGTCAGGAAAAAGGCTTTATGCTTTCCCACCAGTCCCTCTCGTTCCAAGGGTGCTGGAACGGGTCCGGGAGGAGAAACTAGCTCTCATCCTCGTAGCCCCAGAGCGCAAATATGCCCCCTGGTTCCCAGACCTGCAGCGGCTGGTAGTGGACAGTCCTCTGCAGCTTCCATGGAGGGAGGATGCTCTCCTCCAAGCAGGAGGGGCGATCAGACATTTCCCAGAAATAGGCTAACGCCTTTGGGCCTGGAAGCTGAGCGGCGCCACCTAACAAATTTAGGCCTCACCCCGGCCGTGGTCAGGACAATTCAAGACGCCTGCGCTTCGTCCACAACTACGCTTTATGCGTCTAAGTGGGCAGCTTTTCAACAGTGGTGCAGGGATAGAGACATCGAGGCCACAGCATGTGACATTGACTGTGTACTGTCTTTTCTACAGCTGCTGTTGGAGAGAGAGCTAGCTTTTAGCACGATAAAAGTGTACGCGGCGGCTATTTCATCGTGTCACGAGGGTTTTGGTG